>VZTR01014382.1:0-12747 GCA_013400775.1 Chaetops frenatus
GGAGCTGCCCGACCCCGTGCTGCCGCAGCTGCCGGCGCTGCTGGGCCCCGACGTGCCCGCCGCGGGCGTGCTGGTGGTGGGCAACAAGGTGGACCTGCTGCCCGCGGACTGCCGCGGGCACCTGGGGCGGCTGCGGCAGCGGGTGGCGGCGGCCTGCGCCCGGGCAGGGCTGCGGGGACCCGCGCTGGTGGACATCCGCTTGGTGAGCGCCAAGACGGGCTACGGCATAGAGGGGCTGGTCAGCCGGCTGCAGCGCTCCTGGAAGTGCGCCGGAGATGTCTACCTGCTAGGCGCCACCAACTACGGCAAGTCCACGCTCTTCAACACCCTGCTGCGCTCCGACTACTGCAAGTCCCGCGCCCCCGACATCATCGACAGGGCCACCGTGTCCCCATGGCCAGGTCAGGGCGCCGCTTTGTCGCACGGGTTATGGGAGATGTGGGGCGGGCAGAAAACGGTGAGCTGTGGCCCTCTGGGCTGCTCTCGGCCACCCCTGCAGCAGGAGAACTTGTCACCAAAGGGGTACCTGCCACCCTGAGCACCTCCGTGGTGGGCAGCAAGCTGCAGAGATGTGCCATGCTTCAAATTGTCACCTGCGAGGAGTGGCTGAAGTTTTTAACCTGGAGAAAAGGAGGCTCAGGAGAGACCTTAACACTCTGCTACCCAAAAGAAGTTGTAGCCAGGTGGGGGCCAGTCTTTTCTCGGAGGCAGCCAGTGACAGGAGAAGGGGACATAGCCTTAAGATGGACCAGGGCAGGTTTAGGTTGGACATTAGGAGGAAGTTCGTCACTGGAAGGGTGAATAGACATTGAAATGGACTGCCTGTGGGGATGATGGAGTTGCCGTGCCTGAATGTGCCCAAGGAGAGACTGGATGTGGCACTCAGTGCCATGATCTAGTTGACGTGGTGATGTTCAGTCATAGGTTGGACTCGATAATCTCAGAGGTTTTTTCCAACCTAATTGACTCTGATTCCTCGGGGCAGCAGGAGTGGGATGCCTGTGCTGAGGGTGCTGCCCATCCAGTAGTGCTAAGAGGCCCAGTAAACCAGAGCGGGTCTGTGGGCACGCACTCCTGCTAGTTAAGATGGCACCTGATCCCCATGCCTTGCCCTGTCCCTATCCATTAGAGGTGCCCTCCAGTCTGGAGAGGCTGGGGCATGGAATGATGAGCACCTGTATGCCGGACCAAGCTGTCTGCAGGTGAGACTTTCCTGGGGTGTACTAACTCAGCCTTGGCACCACTCGGCTTTGAGACCCTTTTATTCAAACTATAGGTGAGAAGAGATCGTACGCTGGTGGATGTTTGCTGTCCCAACTTGGGAGGCTTTTACTGTATGGGAGCAGCTGTAGTTCCACCTCCAGCTTTGTGTTCCTGGGTTTCACCAAAAAGTTAGAAAAGCAGTTTTTTTGTAATGTTCCTCAGAGCTGGAATGTATCAGGTAGTCAGAGACCCATATGTGCCTTCTGTTTGTTTTTCCAGGAACAACACTGAACCTGTTGAAATTTCCAATTATTAACCCTACGTGTGACAGGATATTCAGAAGGCAGGAGAGGCTAAAAGAAGAGGCAACAAAAACAGAAGATCAGCTAAGCAGTGAAGAAAAAAAGAACCTTAATCAACTTAAAAAGCAAGGTTACTTAGTGGGTGAGTATTGCCTGAGTAAAGGTGTTACCTTTCTGCCCCTAATGAAAATACTGCATTACTCAAAGGTTAAGTTATTTTGACTAGTGTTTGCTCCTGGAGTAAAGAGAGCAAGACCTCTATCTCTTCCATAAGCAGCATCATTAGTACTTCTTTTGCATACCTGCCAGCTGCTGTAGTAGCAGAGGGCTCCTCTGTGCAATGCATGTCCTGTCTGAACTAGGCTGGAAAATTCTGATAGCTTAGTAGTTTGCAAGGATATCACAGTATGAGCTATCTCTTGTTCCCAAAAAAAAAAAAAAAAGTTTAATTTTTAAGTAATTATATTTCGGATGTAGGCCAGAGGAGTTGTACATCATTTTAGCATGTTTTCAGAAGAGGGAGTTGCCAGAAGATATCTCTGATTTTCAGATAATTCTGTGTTCAGCAGTCTGAGGCACTGAAAAAAGAAGACAGCCTGTTTTACCATAAATTGGAAAATAATGGAGTGTCTGTGATCTGGTCCCTGCTGAGATTTTGGGGTCTGAGGAGTGCTAAGAAAGAATTATAGAAGGGATTTCTTATCATTTTGGCTTTTGAACACACAAATTTCTAGCCACATTATGTCCTTACCACCATTATATTCCTGATGTGCATCTCTTTTAAGCTGGCAAAGGGGCAGATTTTTGATTAAAGGAAAGGCAAGTTAATAAACTAATTACTAGGAAACCTTTCATTTTAATGCAGGAAGAGTTGGAAGAACATTTCAGCGGCAGAAGTCTAGCGCTGAGATTGACTTTGACCCTGACGTGCTGTCCTACAGCATGGATGAAGATCCCAGACATCCCCCTAAGAAGCAGGAGGAAAGGGAAGAGTTCACACACAACGAAGTGAAGGATGCTCGGTGGTGTTTTGACACTCCAGGAATTGTAAAGGAAGACTGTGTAGGTATTCTGTGATGCTGTGTTTCAGGGTGACAGGGTTTGGGAGGCCTGTTCTGCCTTAGCTGTGCCAGTGGGAGAGTGTTTCTGCTGTAGTCCTGGCATTAGGATTCTCTAGGTTTGTATTTACTTGGGAGGGGTTCATGTGGTAACGCTGTTGTATTTCTGAGTAGTGTAATATGGCCAGCTTTGCCAAGGAGTTGCAGGACTGTGTCACCAAGCTTCCACAACCTCTGAATGAAGGCAAGAGTGCTCTAAGCAAGTTGACACCAGCATCACCCAATGAAGCTGGCACTTCTTTAGCTGTTCCAACCTACGGGAAAAGGTGGAGCTTAGGAGGATGACCAGAGTTGTATGACCGAAACAAACCTTTGAGAAAGCTTTCTCCTGAAGCTAGCAGCATCTCTAGTGTTGCTGCTGCTGGCTCTAATATGTCAGGCCTTTGTCAGTGTTTCAGGAGAGCAATGCCATACTGAAGCCAGTGCTAACAAAGTGCACATGTCCAGAACAGGCATGTTTTGATTTTTGATACCCATGCAGAACTGTAGGTCATCTTTTGGAGAAGATTAAATAGTACAGGGAGACAGGAAGATTCTGAAGAGAATGAGCTGCAAGAACTGTGCTGAGACTTCACAGCTTAAGTGCAGGTGCTGCTTTCATGAACACTAGTTTTTGTAGTGATGTGTTTGCCAGACCATAACCTACTTTACTAACCTGCAGTTAGGTCTCTGATAGGCAGTGTGAAGACAGGCATCAGCTTAGAGACCTGGTTTGGTAACTTGAGATTGTGTGTGTTCTTCCCTTCTTCTGGAGTTGAATACATATGGAAAGTACTTCCTGCATCCAGAAATACTTGCTGCTGTTTCTGATTCTGATTATCCTTGTGCTCTCCTTTGGAGAGCTCCATGCCAAGTTGCAGATCAAATTTTGTTCCTGCAGTCAGAGTTCAACCTGAGTTGTCTGTGTGGCAGATTTTGGCAGGGGAGATTCTTCCTGCTTCTCGCTTACTGTCTGGATCACAATTGAACTGTTGTGTCAGATATTCTTAACGCTGCTTTACTTGGTCTTTTTCCTCTCTCAATATAATGCCAATACTCATTTCATTGTTCCCATTGAAACATCTGGAATGAGTTATGACAATTTATTTTTCAGGTTTTGAATCTCCTGACAGAGAAGGAAGTAAAGCTGTTTTTGCCATCACATGCCATTGTTCCACGGACCTTCATTCTCAAGCCAGGAATGGTCTTGTTTTTAGCAGCCTTGGGACGTATAGACTACTTCGAGGTAAGGGAAGAAAGGATTTTGGGAGCAGCTGCTTCGTCTCTTACTGTAGTACCAGTCATAAAAGGCTTTCTGGGTAGCTTTCCCAGACCCTCTTCATGCTTGCTGCTTTGGAAATGATGAATCAGTTTCTGAGTCACTGCATAAAGTCAGAATGCCTTGGGATGTGTAGTCAAAAGGTTTGTTACCTGTTAGCAGCATGCAATATTACATAGTGTATAATGGAAACTGCTTTTGAATGCTTACAAACATCTTCAGCTTAACGTGCTTCCCATGACAGAGAAAGAGGCACAAGGGAGAGAGGAGAATGTCAGAATTAACTGGGAGAATAGGTGGGTTTCCTCATTTCTCTGTTCTGTGAAATCTGTCTGCTAAGAGAGAAAAGCATAGACCATTTTTTTCCTGACACAGACCTCTGAAGAATTTGCCAGAAGAAGCAATTAATTGCCCATGTATTTTAGTTTCTGTAAAAAATATTTTTCGAAGGTGCTGTGTGTCCTCCCTGCCAATAATTTCTTCCATTTATTAAAAATCCCATACCATACACCTTGATTGAACTGTGTGGAATTGACCTCCCAGGATGCTTCCTCTGCAAGGGGCACTTTCTTCCAGATAGACATTATCGTAAATCCTAGATCCTTTTTGCAGTAGCTTGCCCTGTTTTGGGGGTGTTTATGGCTATTCCTATGTTATAGTCTGCTTTCCCAGATCACCACAGAAATGTTCAATTGGTGCTTTGCTAAGAACACTCTTGACCCACTGGAAGAAAATCAGAAAGGTAGTGGGGGCAGGATTCTGTAAAGTAAAAAATGTACTGGTATGTCAGGAGCACACATCGATGTATCAGTCTTGTGTATCTACATCCTCCTGAGATCTTGGAGGACAGCTGTGCTCAGATCATGACAGAAGCGCCTGCCTCAGCTTAGACCTTTGAACTTGAAGGAATTGCTGCACTTCAGGCTGCTTGCAGTGTTCGGAGAGGTCTCTCCCCTCTCTGACCTTGTCTGCTCTGCCTGCACATGTGGTGAGAGTGCCTGCTGAAATTGCTCCATAGACTTTGCATAGCTTGAGAGCAGCCGGAACCAAGTACTGTTTGATGAGAGCTGTGTGTTAGAAATGTAGAGTGATAGAAGCACCACCAGACCAGATGTCCGTCACCTCTTGTGCTGAATAACCACACTGAGTTTGTTCTTGTGAATTAAACAAGAGTAAGGATCTCTCTTGGATGATTTACCTGAGCTGAGCAACTGTGCTGACAATAGCTGTGGCATTTGAGGCATCCTGCTTTGAGGCAGGATGGTGAAGCTGTGAGTCTTCTCTCTTGGAAACTCAAGTCCCAGTTTTATATAAACTTTGGCAGCTCTTATTGGCAGAGGCAAGGAACTCTTAGACAGGAAGGGGACATCAGGCAATTCAGGGCTGCTTTTCTGTTAGCATAAGTAACATCCTCTTGGTATTTATTTCAGGGAGAAAAGCCTGCCTGGTNATGACCAGAGTTGTATGACCGAAACAAACCTTTGAGAAAGCTTTCTCCTGAAGCTAGCAGCATCTCTAGTGCTGCTGCTGCTGGCTCCAATATGTCAGGCCCTTGTCAGTGTTTCAGGAGAGCAATGCCATACTGAAGCCAGTGCTAACAAAGTGCACATGTCCAAAACAGGCATGTTTTGATTTTTGATCTTTTTGATACCCATGCAGAACTGTAGGTCATCTTTTGGGGATGATTAAATAGTACAGGGAGACAGGAAGATTCTGAAGAGAATGAGCTGCAAGAACTGTGCTGAGCTTAAGTGCAGGTGCTGCTTTCATGAACACTAGTTTTTGCAGTGATGTGTTTGCCAGACCATAACCTACTTTACTAACCTGCAGTTAGGTCTCTGATAGGCAGTGTGAAGACAGGCATCAGCTTAGAGACCTGGTTTGGTAACTTGAGATTGTGTGTGTTCTTCCCTTCTTCTGGAGTTGAATACATCTGGAAAGTACTTCCTGCATCCAGAAATACTTGCTGCTGTTTCTGATTCTGATTATCCTTGTGCTCTCCTTTGGAGAGCTCCATGCCAAGTTGCAGATAAAATTTTGTTCCTGCAGTCAGAGTTCAACCTGAGTGGAGGACAAGCAGGTTGTCTGTGTGGCAGATTTTGGCAGGAGAGATTCTTCCTGCTTCTCGCTTACGGTCTGGATCACAATTGAACTGTTGTGTCAGATATTCTTAACACTGCTTTACTTGGTCTTTTTCCTCTTTCAATATAATGCCAATACTCATTTCATTGTTCCCATTGAAACATCTGGAATGAGTTATGACAATTTATTTTTCAGGTTTTGAATCTCCTGACAGAGAAGGAAGTAAAGCTGTTTTTGCCATCACATGCCATTGTTCCACGGACCTTCATTCTCAAGCCAGGAATGGTCTTGTTTTTAGCAGCCTTGGGACGTATAGACTACTTCAAGGTAAGGGAAGAAAGGATTTTGGGAGCAGCTGCTTCATCTCTTACTGTAGTACCAGTCGTAAAAGGCTTTCTGGGTAGCTTTCCCAGACCCTCTTCATGCTTGCTGCTTTGGAAATGATGAATCAGTTTCTGAGTCACTGCATAAAGTCAGAATGCCTTGCATGTTAGCAGCATGCAATATTACATAGTGTATAATGGAAACTGCTTTTGAATGCTTACAAACATCTTCAGCTTAACGTGCTTCCCATGACAGAGAAAGAGGCACAAGGGAGAGAGGAGAATGTCAGAATTAACTGGGAGAATAGGTGGGTTTCCTCATTTCTCTGTTCTGTGAAATCTGTCTGCTAAGAGAGAAAAGCATAGACCATTTTTTTCCTGGCACAGACCTCTGAAGAATTTGCCAGAAGAAGCAATTAATTGCCCATGTATTTTAGTTTCTGTAAAAAATATTTTTCGAAGGTGCTGTGTGTCCTCCCTGCCAATAATTTCTTCCATTTATTAAAAATCCCATACCATACACCTTGATTGAACTGTGTGGAATTGACCTCCCAGGATGCTTCCTCTGCAAGGGGCACTTTCTTCCAGATAGACATTATCGTAAATCCTAGATCCTTTTTGCAGTAGCTTGCCCTGTTTTGGGGGTGTTTATGGCTATTCCTATGTTATAGTCTGCTTTCCCAGATCACCACAGAAATGTTCAATTGGTGCTTTGCTAAGAACACTCTTGACCCACTGGAAGAAAATCAGAAAGGTAGTGGGGGCAGGATTCTGTAAAGTAAAAAATGTACTGGTATGTCAGGAGCACACATTGATGTATCAGTCTTGTGTATCTACATCCTCCTGAGATCTTGGAGGACAGCTGTGCACAGATCATGACAGAAGTGCCTGCCTCAGCTTAGACCTTTGAACTTGAAGGAATTGCTGCACTTCAGGCTGCTTGCAGTGTTCGGAGAGGTCTCTCCCCTCTCTGACCTTGTCTGCTCTGCCTGCAAGTGTGGTGAGAGTGCCTGCTGAAATTGCTCCATAGACTTTGCATAGCTTGAGAACAGCTGGAACCAAGTACTGTTTGATGACAGCTGTGTGTTAGAAATGTAGAGTGATAGAAGCACCACCAGACCAGATGTCTGTCACCTCTTGTGCTGAATAACCACACTGAGTTTGTTCTTGTGAATTAAACGAGAGTAAAGATCTCTCTTGGATGATTTACCTGAGCTGAGCAACTGTGCTGACAATAGCTGTGGCATTGGGGGTGCTTTGAGGCAGGATGGTGAAGCTGTGAGTCTTCTCTCTTGGAAACTCAAGTCCCAATTTTATATAAACTTTGGCTGCTCTTATTGGCAGAGGCAAGGACCTCTCAGACAAGGAGGGGACATCAGGCAATTCAGGGCTGCTTTTCTGTTAGCATAAGTAACATCCTCTTGGTATTTATTTCAGGGAGAAAAGCCTGCCTGGTTTTCTGTCCTGGCTTCTAACCTCTTGCCAGTCCATGTTACTACACTGAACAATGCAGAGGCTGTCCATGAGAAGCACACAGCCCAAGAGTTCCTAAAGGTAAGGGGAGGTGCTGGGGGAAGCCTGTGGCTGCAGGTAGGCAGGACCCCTGTCTGGGGCACAACTGACAGGGAACATCCACAGGTATCAGGAGTTTGGGACTTCTGCAGTGGGTGGGTGGAGATGTGCGGTGTGGAGCAGTCTTCCACAGACTGCATGGCTGAGGTGTGTTAGGAGAGAGCACTCAAGATGATGCATTTTCAGCAGAGTTTCTGTTTCTAGCGTTCAGGCTGGTAAGATTTGCAGTGCTCTGCTTTCTCATACTTGGCTCTTCTTGAACAGCCTTAAAGTGCAAGCAGCAGCAGGGATATTTTCCATGGCAAACCTGCAGACTGGGGTTTTGGAACAGATAGCAGCTGAAAAATTTACCTTTCTTATTCTTTCCCTGCTGGATCTTCTGCACGTGTCTTCATCTCTTGGTGGTCTTGACTTTTTCCTTGGTATGGCAGTGTTCTTTGTAGCACTTACAAATTGATGGGAGACAGTGTGAGCTTGTCCCTGTCCGGGCATTTCCATTCCTATGCACATGGAGAATGAGTGCTGTCACTCACATCAAGGCAGCTGGCCTGATCCACCAGCTGTGTCCTGAGGTGGGCACTCCCTCTTTGCTCACCTCCCACAGGGTTCCTCTGGATGTGATCCTGACTCTATTCTTTCAAACTTGAAATAACTCCTGTAGGTTATTCAAACCAGCTCTTAATTGGCCAACAAGTGTCTAATGTCCTTATTCTCCCCTGTGCCTTGCTTGCCAGTTTAGGGTAGGAGTGCTGAAGCATCTCTTGACTGTTAAAACTTTTCTCTGTGTTTTAATCTTAGGTTCCCATGGGTGGGGAAGAGAGAATGAAAGAGTTCCCCCCACTTGTCCCTCAGGACATTACACTGAAAGGAATTGGTACCACTGAGGCAGTTGCAGATATCAAGCTTTCCTCTGCAGGTAATTTAATATTCCTTCATTAGTTTGCTTTGTAGGGTCTGCGTCCTAGAAACATTGATTGGAAGAGGCCTCTGAAGGGGTGAAGCTGTATTTCCTGCTCAGAGCAGGACTTTCAACAATACAAAATCATAGCAGCCATGACTTTGTCCAGCTGAAACTTTGCAGCCTCCAAGAATGGAGTTTGACAGCCATACTTGTACAGGATGGCAAGATGGGAATACGTTATACTCTGGCTGCCATACAGGTTCTACAGCATCAGGAATGGCTGTGACACTGTCAGCTGTCCAGGTGAGAGGGAAAGAAACACTGATTGGAAAGCTTCATTCTTGTGTTTTTGGTAGTTCCCACCATCTTTCTTAAGTTTACCAGGAAAGAGCTGTGTCTGAGAAGAGCAATGTGGCTTTAGGTGCTGCCTTCTGTTGGGAAGGGGCTGGATATGACCTTTGAACTTGGTTTCTCAAGCAACCACACCAGGGTAGCTCAGGTTTTGAGCCACTGTGGGAGGCAGCAGTTTGTGTCAGAACCTTGTTTTGCTCCTAGGGACTCATCTTCCTCACTTGTCCATATTCTCTCTGGCTGTGCAGGCTGGGTGGCAGTGACGGCTCACGCAGAAGAGGAATTGCTGCTCCGAGCCTACACTCCCAAGGGCACTGCGTTGGTCGTGCGGGAGCCTCCCCTTTTGCCTTACATCAGTACCATCAGAGGGGCCCGGATCCCAGGCACTCCTGCCTACAGGACCAAAAAACCTCCTTCCTTTGTGGAAAACCTGAGAACCACAGGAAGCAGATAGCTCTTCTCATCATCTGAGCATGGCAGAAGACAGAACAGCCCCTGGAGAACCTTGTGGCTTATTTGTATTCTGAAAACGTTGGACTCATTTTTGAAGGCCAGCTGGCACATTTTGGAAAGCAGGCCTGGTGGGGAGCTCCACAAATCCACATCTGATCCCAGCTGCTGAACTGCAGTCATTCTGAATGAACTGAGGGGCTGAGACTTTGCTGTGGGAAGGGAAGCTTCTCTGTGGAGTCTTCATAGACAGGCAGATCCCCTTCCCTGTCCCCTCTTGAAATACAGGGTGGAAACTCACTTGTCTGGCGTGGTCTGACTTTGCTGCTCATAGAGTAGGTGGTTTCTTGCAGGCACACTCCCTCGTGTCAGAACTCATCATCTTGTTCCAATGGTGTTTCCATAGTTTAGGGGGTGGAGAGAATCGGAAGGAGCAGGGAATGCTCCAGTGTGTGTATGACCCTCCTAGTGGCTTATACTGATTCAACAGCATTGTCCTTTCTCTCCTTCAGCATCTGGGGCAGATTAAGGTGTGCAGTATTCTGCTTTTGGACACAGGAAAAATGATTCGATGAAAAGCAGGTCTGCTCATGTGCCTGAAGAGGAAAACTGCTTTGATTTGGTTTCTGTAGCTTGGGTACAGGATTTTAAAACCAAAGGTGTAGAATAAAATGTTTCAAAGATGCTCTTGTTGACCTAGTTGACAAAGCACTCTTGTGTGGGCATAAGCATCTTGCTAAATACATGAAAGCTCCAGCGCAGTAAAAAGTGTGCTTGATCTGCCAAAAACAGGCAGAGTGTGAGAGACACATGGCCAGCCAGTCTGCTGAAAAAGAGGCAAAAAAAAAGTATCTTCTAATCCCCCAACCATTTCACTGCTTTCTCCAGTCAGTCCATCAGTTCCCAGAGGTGGCTCTGTTGTCCTTGGGTCCTTGGTTGTTGTCCTGAAGAAGCCTGGGTCATCAGCAGAAATCATTGGCTCATTCAGCATCCTTTTCTCACCATTGTTGCTTGTTGGATGTAATGGCATTCCTTCAGGGAAACCTGTCCCTTTGCCCTGCTCTTTGTTTCCCTTAATTTTCATCCCAGCCCCAAANAAAGGCACACCCTGGGGAGCCAGAGGCTGCTCACACTGGACCCCAAGATGGATGACAAGTCACAAGTTCTTCACACCTTTATAGGTTTGGTCCATTTGCATATCAGCACAAATTTGCCAATTAAAACTTTAGCTAATGATGTAATTACACTAAGCTTACCCCCCCTTCTCAAGAGGTTGGTTTACTCATTTTGGGCCTAGGATAGTCTGGGTGTCCTTGGAGAGTAGGTTTGGAGAGGCTGGTATGTCTATCTTACCATGAGAGAACAGCAACTAACAGGTTACAAGACACTTCAGAGTTAAATACTAAGCGCTACAGGATTTGAAGAATATGAAAGTTAAAATCCAAGGTATCAGGGTGAGCCAAGTGGGGCCACAATGGGTTTGAGAAGTGCTGGGTGCTGTGGGGTTTGAAGTTCAGCACTGCCTTGAGAGAGTTCCCTGTCCTTGCTGGTGGCTGGCCAGTTCACCCAGTGTAGGAAAACAGTTGTTCTTTGTGAAGGCCAATCTGCTGCCAGTGAACACAGGGAACTTGGTTCACATGTGTTCAATTTGTGTCTAGAGTTCCTCCTGTACATTAGACAAAATATGTGCACCCTCACCTTAACTTCTCAGGAAGTCTTTTCAAGTTCTTTTAGAGGAAAAAAAAGGACTGGCAGCACATTCCTCACTGCTCAGGCTGTGACTCACACAGCTCTCCTGTTTTCCTTCTGAGTATCTGTTGTCAAAGCCAGCACATGTGTGGCCACTCCTAGGATGTGCTTGGCAAGCATCAGAGCACAGGCAGCAAGCTCCAGAATGTTTTTTCCAGCATGGATATATAGGACTGTAGCTGTCTTCCTGGCTGGATTTCTTTGTGCTGCTGGCAGGCCTTGCATTTGGCTGCCAAAATTACTGAAGGAGTTGCCAACAGTACTGGTGTGAGGATTATCTGTTTTAGCTATGCTAATCTTCACAATGCTGTGATTTTCAATTTCCCCTTCACAAAGTGAAAAAACACCATCTTTTTAATGTTTAAGAACAAGATTCTAGAAGCTTTTTTTTTAAGCAATTCTTTTTAAAAATTACTTTTGTGGTGATGGAAGAGGAAGTGCCATATTTATCTCAACTGTTAAAACACACACAGCAAGCCAACCTCTGTACAAATTCTGCCCATTCTTTTTGAGCAGGCCACAGGTTTATCAAGTACTTTCCTTGACTTGCTCGTAGCTAAATGGGAGAACCATATTGCTTCCTGCGTTTCTTCAGGACTGGGTATCTTGAACATTTTTAAGCTGGTAAGAGGCTAAAGGACTTCTTTATGTATCTAGAAACAGCATGACAAAGTTACGTGGTTCAGTTTATGTCTTAAGCAAGAATACTGCGAAGAATGCAAAAGAATACTGAGACAGGGACCTCTGGATCTTGAACAAATGTACCAATCCAAACTTCTCCCCAGATGGTTTACATGCATCAGATAGTGGTGAAGGAGAAAGAATATCAAGATCTGCCAGAGCTGCCAGCTTAATATCACACCCAAAAGCAGGTGAAGGTACTGAAGGATACCAAAGTGACACCTATTCTTTTTCATCCTTGGCTGTATGTCGGGTGTGTGGATGATGTACATCATGGAAAGGCACAGGTAAACAGCACTTCCCCTCTACACTTCAGAGGTCTGAAGCTGTAGCTTTTTGAGGCAAAAGCCACTCTAATGTTCTTGTGGGGATGATGCAGTTCTGCAGTGCCTGAATTCAGAGCTGTGCTTACAGGCCACAAGGGAATCCATCACTCCTGCATGTCTGGCTTCCAGCCTAAAAGTATCTTTGGTATTGATTCCCATAAAAACAGCCATTGCTGAGTGTATTAGTCACAGGCTGCAGAGTCGAATACCCCTGGCTCTGCCTTTTTGCTTTGAAAAGTTCTCACATTTGGTGGCTTTAGTTTTTCCTGGAGCACTGGCTGGGGTGGTGTCACTCCATTCCCAATGTGAAACAGACTGTAATTTGCACAGACTGTTCCTCAGACTTTTATAGATGAAAAGAAGTTTGAATATGTTTCCATCAGCAAAGTTTTGACAGTAAAGTCCCCCTTTCTAGCCCTACCAGAAAGTAC
>VZTR01014399.1:0-10860 GCA_013400775.1 Chaetops frenatus
GCTCGTGAGCGCAAGGCAGGCAATAACAGCGTTATGGAGCTGTGGATTTTATACCAGCAAAGCACTGTTAGGATGGTGAGGCACTGAAACAGGCTGCCTAGAGAATGCCTCATTCCTGGAATTGTTCAAGGTCAGGTTGGATGGAACTTTGAGCAGCTTGCTGTAGTGGAAAGTGTCCTTGTCTACAGCAAAGGGCTAAGAGCTGAGTGATCTTTATGGTCCCTTTCAAACCAAGCTGTTCTTAGGCAACCAGCTGAGGAAAGTGAGGGTATCAATAGAGTTGCACAGACACATAAGGGACATGCACAGGAAAGGGGCAGAATATGGAGGTAGACAGAAAAGCTTATAAATCAGATGGTTATGTATGGATATGTGGAGTGTGCGAATTTTTATTTCCTCAGCTGTGACAATAAATAAATGAAAAGAGACCTTCAGACTCAAATCTGGGCAATGATCTTTGCTGAAAACTATAAGCAGAAATGAACATGGCCAGTTACATCAGCTGATGAGCTGTAAGAATCAGTAGGAAAACCTGGAAATTTGCAAAGGATAAGGGTGTAAAGTCGAGGATCCAGGATGCTGGAGTGGGTCAGTGGGACTCTGCCAGCCAAGGAGGAGATGTGCAGGGAAGGGGGAACAGGGAGGAACAAGGAGGTGGGGTGGGCAGACAAGGGTACAGAGAGGCCTGTTGCCTGTGAGCTGTGGCTGCTCAGTGGCTTGTCTGGCAGAGCCCTGCTGCTGATCACCACAGAGCGTCCTGTCTGTTCTCAGCCACTTCTCTGCAGGACATCACTCCCTATGCCAGGCCTGGGACTGCAAGGGTTCGGTGCCAGCTGCTGGGGAGCAGCCTGTGAGGAGGGGAGCAGCTGCTGGAGTCAGACCAGGGCTATGGATGCCTCTGGCCAGGGGTATTGGCTCCAGATTGAGTGAGGGGGGGTCTCAGTGCCAGCAACTGGAGTGAGGGGGGTCTTTGACCTCCAGCCACTGGGGCAGGAACAGTCTTCACCTGGAAAACCAGCTTCTGGGGTGGACAGTGTGAATGCACATCTCAGCACTGTCAGCTGGAGCACAGGTCACATACACAGCTCTTGTGCCTGTTGCCAGCTGCTGGAAGGGGCGAGTGTTTGTGCGTGTTTTGTGTGTCCCAAAACATGTTCTGCATGTGTGAGAGAGTGTGAGAGTGTGTATGTTTCTCTGTGTGTGTGTGTGTGTATTCACTGGCAATGTCCCAGCTGATACCAGCTGATNGCAGGGGAGACTCCATTCCGAGCTGGGGTATAGGGTGAGCGGACAGTTGATGCTGGGATTTTGGGGACCTGTTGGTGTGGGGTGCCTGTGGGATGAGTGTGTGAGAGCTGTGTGTCTGCAGGGAGCACCAAGCTGGGCCAGCAGTGAGTCATGGAATAAAGGGCAGGAAAGGGGACATGGGACTGGGGAAGGGGTGCTGGGTAGTCAGAGGGACCATGATGGTACCTGTCATACCCACAAGTGTGTGTGCATGTGTGAACGAGGACAGTCTCGTTAGTAAAGCCAGCTAAGTCACTGACAGGCTAATCAGCCCTGGTCTGTGGCAGTAGCAGGCTTAGGATTGTGTCTCTCTTACAGCAATATGTACTAGCCAACAGACTGCTTGCTGTTGTGCATGTTTAATAGGTCTCTAGAAGTCGGAGGCAATCTTCCTGCATGAGGTTTGACTTCAGAATTGTGAGATTTTAATTACATCTAGTAAGTCCCATTATATTTTGCCATATCAAGCTGAAGAACACCTCAGGAGATATTAAAAGTTGAATTTCACCAGGAGAGATAAAACCAGAAAAAAACCACACATGAATGAGAATATTGAATACTGTTATTAAATTCCTTCTAACTATGTTTGTCTTGTTTGCCACAGATTGTTTGACTTTAATTTAATGGAGTTAGCAAGATATCTTTGCAAAGAATCATCAGGATTATTGAAAAATTTGGGGATAGGGTATGAGTAAATATCATAGACAGGAAATTGATGTAAAAGTAAGAATTAATAGACAGGAAGATTCCATCCCAATAAAAAAAATTCACAGGAGGTCCAATGATCTGCCATTTCTGAAAGGCTTTGGTTGTTGCCATGAGTCTTTATTGAACTCATCCTTGGTATAATTTTAAATATGACGATCTTCGTTAGCTTGAAGTTGGAATGATTGCCAGCAGCTGTGCTATCAACATGATGGGGAAAATGGCTCCTCCATTTATATGTCGCATTTGAGATATTTGTGATCCTGCATGCATATATAGACAGCTAAATATACACTCAAGGTTGATAATAAAAATAAAATGTTGCTAAAGAGAACTGTATGTTTAAGAGAAAAATAAGGCAAGATCTGTTAAAAACACCACTACATTTAAAACATGTTTTGCTTTGAGAATAATTTTGAGTCTACGGGTTTTGAAAGCCATATCCAGCATCAAGATAGAGGTCTAACAACACCCTGAATAAATGGAAAATGGAAAAAGTAAATGGATACACAGCCAGAGTCTTCCCTCTCACAGGCTAACAAAAATAAAAGTGGCTTCTTTGGGAATGAATCACTGGTCCTAGAGCTCTTTCTGGTTCTCCTGAGGCTCCCTCTCAACAGACATCTTGTGATTACAAGTAATAAAGAAATCCTCTGCCTTAATAAAAGATCTGACATGAATGAAATAACCCATTAATCCATTCCTTAAGGAAAAACAATAAGGGATAACTATTTTATAAGCTATATACCGGTAACGCTGAAAGCACCTCTCAGAGGACCCTGACTATTTATTCAGTTTATAGAGCAAGAAACTGGGGCCCTGTGAGATGAAGTGACTTGACTGAAATGAGTGGCAGGCTGAGAAACACTTCCTATATGACTATTGCTGTCTGACTATAAAAATAATTTCTTCGAGCATTTTTTGCGTGGAGTGGAGAATGCAGTTTAGAGTTGTCTGACTCCTAGGAAAGTCACAGAGAAACCTTATTTATGGATATAAATAAGAAAGTTTGCTGAAGAACGTTTTTCTTGAGGGCCTTGTCTTATTGAACATGCTATGCAGCAATCTGATTTTTACTGGTCTAGGCCCTGCTACCTCCCTGGAACTGCCAGAGACCAAACCTCTCTGTGATCATTTCTAGAACCCCAGATATGGCAGCTCCTTTCCTCTGCCATAATGCCCCTTTGCTAGGCAGGCTGGCAACCTCTAAGAGTGTGACAGATGTTTCTGTTTCTCATTTGCAATCAGAGAAGCATAGCTTGAATTCAAATGCAAAATAAGGTTGCACACAGCAACTGTATTTTTCATTATTTTAACCTTATTTTTCAACATCCTTTTTCTCAACATCCACAATCTTTTGTATGGACCATCATTAGAAAGCCTGCTGCATATTCATATGCACACTTAATTTCCTTCCTAACTCATAGGAAGAAACCCACCCCTACCTCCTTTATGAAGCAGATAAAGTTAAGGATGGCAAAGAAGTTTGGTAAAGAAATTTACTTTGCTCTCAGAAGCTCTATTTGGTCCCTATGGTGCAACGACAGGCCTCTTACATTTTCCATAGCAACAGAAGGTCTGTGCAGTCTGCTTTGTGAAGTTCTTTATGAGGATCAACAAAAGCCAAAAGCAGGATGCCTGGGCCAAAGCTGGAGCTGCTTATGTTTAATGTACTAAAAACATTCTTATGGATGCTGCTGAAAAGGCATGAATTGGAATGGTAACTCAGAAGAACAGCTGAGAGAAGAAACTAATGCAAAACCATAATGAGTTTTGGGCTGGAAAATGCATGAAAAGCATTATTGCTCAATATTGCTCACTCAGGAGTCGCTTAGCCCTGTAAGGGAAGTAGACAATCTAAAAGAGAGTGTGAAAGAGCTTCCTCCTGCTCTTTGGGAGTGCAGAATCTAGTAAGACATTTCCAAGCTCTAGCTCCACCTCAAGCATGCTCAGAGGGCTCTGCAGACAGAGCTGAGGCTGTGGTCTTACACATACTTTCAAAGCCACCACCAGCTGTCAAAACATAATCTTTTGCTCATGTATGAGTGGAAAATGGTTCTGCAAGGAGCTTGGCTCTATTTCTAGCCCTCCCTTCCCACACAGATCTCACCTCAAGGCCATCAGCAAAAGGAAAGCAGATGACATTTCCCATTCCTCATCATGGTAGTGTAAGAGATCTTTAGACTTCCAGTGCTGTAACACTGCTTATGGCACATCTGTTTGTCTCTGATTCATAGGGTCATTACCATTTAGCCATGGTAGTTTTACCTTTCCCATCCCTGCTTTAAGGACGTGATCTGAGGGCAAGTCAAGAGAAATGTTTCAGAAGGCAATTCAGTGTGATGTGCTGGTCACAAGGAATGGCTCTTCACTTACAGCAGAGAGGCTGCAAAACAAAGCCATCAACACAGGCAAAGTCCAGTTATTTTTGCTGTCTTTCTACGGGTTTGTGTGTGTGTTTGAAAGATCACAGATGACTGAAAATAGCACCTTCAGACAACTAAACAATCCTCTTTTTCTGTCACTCCTCTCTCTGCTGTCTCTATTATGAGAGAGACACAGGCTCTCTTGGGCTGCCTGAGGCCCAAGGAGACAGAAGGCAAAGGCTGTCCCACACGGTAGATGTGGGTATGCTAGCCCAGTCGCAGGGTCTCCAGAGATGAGGAAGAAAGCAAACAGGGAGACTCTTTGGACCACGTTCCGAAGTTTATTCACTCAAAGGGAGCTGGAGCCAAAGAGCCCTGAACTTTCTCGTGCACTAACTTATATAGGGGGTGGGAGCGGTGTCATACGGCCAATGGGGTCAGGGTAAAGGAGGGCTTAGGATATAATTGTCAACTCTGGGAGTGAACACAGAAGCGGAGGGGTGTGGTTACATTGGAGAGGTCAATGGGGCATCAAGTTGAAGGGAATTTTCCAGAGTAAGGGAAAGGATCAGGGGAAGATTGGCAGGGAGAAGGGGGGAATTCCAACTCCCCTAGGGAGTGGTTTAGAGGGTAAGTGGAGGCTAGTAGGGGAGGGAAAATCGGGGAAGGTACCACGGTCACACAAGGGCAGGGGAAGAGCTAAACCATAGTAACAATGAACAGAGGAACATTACTGGAATGAACAAAATAGGCCACAACATTTTTCTTGCCTTCCAACCTCTCTCTTTAATACTCTTTATAGGACTGCCAGAAATGGCTTTCCATAATAAAAGTCTTTCAGCAGATAAATAGAATGGAGCAAGGCATAATGTTGAATGAAAGCAACATTGGAAATACTTTATCTTGCTTTATTTCTTTTTCTGACTTTGGAAAGATGTTAATAGATTTACTTCCAGGATATCCCCTCTAGTCCCTCTGACAAGTGCTAGCAAAAATAATAGCACAGAACAGACTGGGCTGACATCTGAGCTCCATATCTAACATTGGCTCAGTAACACCCACATTCCTAGCCTACATAATACAACTTTTGGAGAGCTACTCTTCCGCAATGGCTTTTCCATCTGCCTGTGCATGGGCTCCTGCTCCATGTTCACAGAGCTCCCTCACCTGACAGATTCTCTTTTCTCCATCCCTACCACCCCTATCAAAAGACAAATCTCTATTAGACCTTCAATTCCTTCCAAATATTTAGGCACAGTGAGCCAAAACAGGGAACCTTCTCCACTGTAGCCCAGGTTTTCACCTGTTCTGCATGAGTAAGAGCATGAAAGTAAACTGAAGACAGGTGAGGTGCAAGGGAGTGAGACGGTGCAGGTCATTTTCTAATCTCAATGAGAAAGGTCTGACAAGAATGGCTTAATAAAAGAACTGATTTAATAAGACAGAAACAATGGAGAAATATAGATAGTAAGGAAATGTTGTGTCGCTTCAGATGCTGAGAATCCCATGGCCATGCAGCTTTGAATGGCCCCTGGATGCTCAGGTTAGTTGTACTGTGGATCACTAACTTCTTGATGCACAATGATCTCCTGAGCACAGTCATGGAAGGACCCCTCCAGAAGAAGATTTTTCTACCACTGTTCTGATAAGCAGTCTCTACTCTTCTTCTTCCACTTTTTCACCTTATGCTTTGTGACTTCTGTTTGGCTCACAAGCTTCTGTAGCAAGCAATGTCCTTTTCGCAAGCTGATTTTGTGCCAAGGATAAAATCATTGCCTTTAACATAGAATCTATAATAGGCATAAGATGGAAACTTGATTTCACAATTACCCATCACTAATGTGAAACCATTAGCTTAAGTCCGAAATCTCAACTAGCCACTTGAGCACGCCCAGTTTTGCAGTGTGCATTTAAAATCCGGCAAAACAGGGGGTGGTGCATGATTAAGAGCCTTCTGTGAGTGCTCTGTTGTGTTGATTTGGCACAACCTGGAGTTTCGTAGTGGGAGCTGGCCACCGAAGGGGCTTCCATGAGAAGCTGATGGAAGCTTCCACCATCATCTTCCACCAGAGCCAATCTCTGATGGCTCTGAAGACATGCTGCTGGCCCAATTAGAGAGGTTGGTAACACCTCTGTGATTACATATTTAAGAACAAAAAATCAAACCAGTGCAGGCACAGTTTCTTCCAGGGGTGTCAAGGAGTTGCCACCAGGGCCATGCCTGGCACAGCCCGCTGCAATGCATCACCATGGCAGCTGTCATCTTGGCATGACCCGCCTTGCCTGCCTGGCCAGCTGTGCTGCAGGCAAAGAGGGCAGGTCAGGGGCAGGGGTAGTGGCTTCTCCTTCCCGGCACTCTGCATGAAGAGAGATCTTAAACAGGGCCCAAACTGCAGCTGCTGCCACTGCACATGCAATGGCAGTGGGACCACATGGCCAATGGCAAAAAGAGAACAGGCGACTCCCCGACACAGAACCTAGACAAGATCGACCTCTTGGCACTGTGGAATCCTGCAGGAATCTTTTTATTGGTGAAACTTGGTGGCAATGGTATCCACAAGCAGCAGGTTTTCTTCTAGTCAGGGAAGAGGAGGAAGTGAGGACTTGTGAGAGAAAACAAGGTGGCACCTTGGTGGCACCAAGGTCACTGGAAAAAAAAGAAAAAAAGAGCTGGGGGAGGAGGTGCTCCAAGTGTCAGGTTCAAGATTCCTCTGCAAGCTGTAGTGAGGACTATGGTGAAACAAATTGTCCCCATGTAATGCAGGAAGTCCACAGGGGATGCAGAGATCCACTCGCAGTCCATGGGCAAAGTGCTCACACTAAAGCAGGTGGATGCCAGAGAAAGCCAGTGGGAGACCTAAATAGAGAGGAAGAGCCCTTGCTTCCAGAGATAGAGAGAGCCTTCGCTTTGAAACTAGAGCAGCCTATCCTTAAAAGACTGCACCTGATGGATGAGTGACACACAGCACAACAGTTTTGGGAAGACTAGCTTCCCATGGGAAGGACCAGAGGAGATAGTAAGTGAACAGAACTAAATCTCTATATATTCTTAGTAAATCCTTAGTGACAAACAGACCAAAACCCCCATGCCCTCTCTCCCTGTACTGTCAATAGGAAGGAGAGAGGGGCTGGGGGAACAATAAGGGATTTAAAATCTTATCTTACTTCTCATTATCTTCCTCTTACTCTGTTAATAATACATTTATATTATACCTTTAAATTGAACCTGTTTTGCCCTTAGAGTGTTTTTCTTCTAGTCCTTATTTCAACTTATGAGGCTTTTGTTAATTTTTTTCCCCCTCTCCTCTGCCTAAATATAGCAGAAGAAGGTGAACGATGATTTTTGTCAGTACGTGGGATTTGGTCAATATCAAACCACATCTGTGCCATGTGAGGAACATCCCATTGTTCCGAAGGTGTTTCATGTAATCACTGTAGTAGGATTGGTGGTGATGAGCTCATACTCTGAATTAATTCAATATTTTTTCTCTAGAAATTGCCTTAAGCATACAAAATAACTACTTGGATTTTGCTTTGTAAAAAACAAAGTAATTGCTTTATGTAGCTTCTTGTGAATATGAGAGCCTTTGGGGTGCTTCTTTAAAAAAAAACATCATTAGCAGATTTATAATGAATTTTAGGAGAAAGTTATTGCTTGCCATGGAGGCTATTATTCTCAAAAGGATTATTTTTGCACTGGAAATTATATTGACCATAATAAAATTTTAAAAAATAAGTCACAGACCATAAGGGAGAAAAAAATACAATGTAGAAATTTTAACTGTGCTTTCTGCTGCTTGCATAATACATGTATGTCAGACTTTCATAGTTCTTCTGCAGTTTTCTCACTCTGGCCTTGCACACCCGAAAAACCCGAGCCTTGTTTGGTTGGATCTGCACATATCTCACTGAAAGTCCCTAAAAAATACTAGGCCTTGTTTCTCTTATGGGGTGCTGGTTGAAACATCAGTTTGGAGTTACACCAGGCATTCAACAGCCAAAATAAAGACTGCCGCAAAAATTCTCTTGCTTTTGGAATACGAAATGAGAAGTACTGTAGAAGAATCAAGCTTGGCAGGGCCTGAGGAAAATAATGGTTTAAGCACCATACCAGGTTCTGGTTGTTTTCTGGTACATATTTGTACAGAAAAAGCCAATGAATTCCCACAGACCTCAAGTGATATTTCATAGAGACAAGCAGAAAACAGATGCGGGCAGGTTGCATAAACTGTTTTCTTCCCTCACACAAATATTAGCTTGAAAATAAAATATTTTTCAGAGAGAATTCATAAATATCTTGAGATAAGTATGGTTAAAAACAGGCTGCTGGAATTGGCTTTTGCACAGGATAATTGATTAATGAGAAGAGTTGTGGTTTAGGTGTAATGATAATAGGTGTAATGATAATAGCCATTATTTATTTGTTACAGGATAATGACTCTGTTGTAACTAATTAGATTTTTTAAACAGGTGATGTTATGTCAAGTTAAAAACTTTTGTTATCCCTGTAATTGAAGTTAATAATAGTTATAGTTTTTGTTAAAAGTATATTTCCGTAATGAACAGGCCCTTAATGTTCTAGAATACTGGTGATGCAATTGAAGGAGGAGTTCAAGCAAAATTTTTTTAACATAAAAGAGTATATGCAAGAAGATCATTGGGCGAAGACCTAACCTATGACAAGACCCTAGACAATGGGAAGCAAGCAATAAGCCAATTGAAAGGACGGACTCAACTTTCAGCCAATCATCTTGGTCCCAGGGAGAGGACATAGGGGAGGTGATGGGCGGGGTCTGTGGGGTATAAAATGTAGCATCACAGCCCTCCAGGGAGCCTGGCTGCCGGCTATCTGAGCCACACCCAGCACTGCACTTCGCTTCGTGTAACGGCGGACAGCCAACCTAAGCCTCTTATCATTGTGTTTTACTATGTTAATAAGCTAATAAATTCTTCAAAATTCCAATAGTGAGAGGTCCTTTCTCACAAATATTGAGTGAGTGAGAATTCAGGAAACAGTCAAGACCATACAATGTAACAAAGGGTGCCTGCTTACAACATAGCGATAGAAAATGGAAGAGTTTTAGAAAGAAAATTCATAAAATTTTCTAAATCTAGATTTCTAGACCAGTCAGAGCCAATGCCAAAGAGCAGAGCATTAAACATAACAAGAAGGAATAAAAAAATCCATGGCACCACAAGGCAAGAGGTGAGTATTATGCAGTAGTATAAATTAGAGATTTTTGCTATATATTTTGAGATACGTGATGCCTCTCTAGACATTGCAAACACTGAAAAGAAATGACTAGGACATATCAGAGGTGTATCAGAACAGCACTGTGTATACAACAGGTTCTCAGATCCATCACCAGCTAGGAAGGCAGGAAAATTACTATCAATTCCACCCATCTCACAATGCATAGGAGTTCTCTGTGGACAATATCTGCACATGAAAAAAACACATATAAGATATGAACAGATTAGAGTTCGCTGCTGTCAACACTGCTTAGAATTCAGCATTATCAACACATATGTCATTGTTTTAGATGTGCCAAAAGATGCAACAAGGAAGAGGCTAAAATTCAAGAAGGATGGATAGAGGATGAGATCTGATGGCATTACACTTCATCTCTCTCATACAAAATATGAGGTAAAAGGTGTCTCTATTCTTTACAGGGAGTAAGAACAAATCTGGTTCAGTGGTGTGCAGTATTAAATTAGGACTGAAAATTAAGCAATTAATATTATATGTAAAGTATGGAGATGACTAGGTTTACCCTGGCAGATGATACAGACATGCAGTTGTCCCTCTAAGAACTAGAAAAAGGATGGCTTCACTGTGTAATAAATTGTAACAGCATCTCCTAAAATGCAAGGGGCATTATGATCCTCCAAACAGAACTAAAATACTATAAGCTAAGAAATGCTTCAGGAGATGCCTCACCAGAAACATTTACAGCAGTACCAGACATCACAACTGTACATTTACAATTGTTATTAGAGTGCAATTAAATTGTGAATTTACAATTGTGAAATTACAGCAACACTAGCAAAGAAATTCAGGACACTTAAGCCTAAACACAAAAATGCTGGGATGGAAAAAGAATATCTTGACTTAAGTTAACAAATATTCAGAGATTGACCTGTTTGCTATTTTGAAGAGGCAAACAAATCTTTTAAAGTCTATTATCTGCCCTGTAGTGTTCTTCACTTTCCCTCTGCTCCTTTTTCAGCCTCTTATCTCAAAGAGAGGACATGAATGAGCTATAGGGAGATGATGAGGGGCTGTGTGGAAAGGAGACTGAAGGAGACCTGAGGGGCAGGCAGACAGGGAGGGAGAAGGGCTGCAGGTATTGCCAAAGGGAGAGAAAATGAGATTCAGAGAAGTCAAATGTTACCAGTAGTCACTGTGTTTCAGCAGTAGAGAACAAATTATTATAATGTTTGCAGGTCCCTTTCAAAAAACCAACCAGCCAACTAAAAAGGGAAAAAAAAAAAAAAAAAA
>VZTR01014418.1:0-18752 GCA_013400775.1 Chaetops frenatus
CCCCCCGCCGCACACCCAGCTCTGGGCTGCAGCGCCGTCCCCTCCCCCACTGCGGTGTGCACAGCCCAGTCCTCACCCAGCCCCGCACCCATCCCGCACCCATCCTGCATCCAGCCCTGCTCCTACTCCTGCATCCATCCTGCATCCAGCCCTGCTCACATCCAGCACTCATCCTGCATCAAACCCTGTTCACATCCCCTTCCCGCACCCATCCTGCACCCAGCCCTGCTCCTATCCCACACCCATCCTTATCCCATCCTGTCCTAAAGGTACCGGGGGTGGCTGTCGCAGGGCTGGGTGCAGGATGGGAGCAGGGCCGGTGCTGCTTTGCGGAGGACCCAGGCACCCGGCACTCCTGCACCCCACGGCCACCCCCGGGGCCAGCAGGGCTGGGACGGGGCCTGCCCGCAGCCCGGCACAGATCGTGCCTCTGTTTGCCCACCCAGGGGCACGGAAAGCAGCGGATGGGGTGAAGAGCCGAGGGGCGGAGTTCCCCCTTGGCGTCGGCCGGGGGGGCCGTCCGGGCGCTCAGCCCCTGCCGAGGCTGCCCCAGACCACGCGGGGGGGGGCGAAGCGCAGGGCCGGGGGCTCCTCCATCCCCGCCCTCTCCGGCGTTGCCAGAGCAGCGGCTGGGAAATTGTGCTGACACCGGCAAAACCAGCGGCGGGGGCGGGGGAGCGCGGGCGCACGTGCTCGGGCTGATAACGGGGGGCCGCGGGGGCTGCGGGGAGCCCGGACTGCCCGGCCGGGGGGGCCCTGCGCGGGAGAGACCCTCCCAGCCCCCCGTCTTTGGGGCTGGGGATGCTGCGGGCGGCTCGGGGGAGGGGGCAGGCAGGTGAGAGGAGGCAGGAGAGGGCAGGCAGGAGGGAGCAGGAAGGAGGGAGGAGGCAGAATCAGGCAGGAGGGGGCAGGTAAGAAACGGGCAGTGTGCCGGGCAGGAGCAGGTAAGGAGGGAGCAGGCAGGGGGGAGAACGAGGGCAGCATGTTGGAAAGAGAGAAGCTCACTGAACCCACAAGTCGGTTGTACCATGACCCCCAGCACCCCTCGAGTGCTGCCACCAGCCTGGCCATGCCATGCAGGGTCCCATCAATGTGGTGGCTTCTTCCCTTCCTCAGTTTCCCCAGCAAGGTGGGAGGCCGGAGACCCCTCCCATCAGCCACAGCCTGACAGAACGTGCCCACTGTGGGCTGGGACCAGCCCATGCCAAGCACCCACTACTAAGCACCCTGCAGCACCCCAGGGGTCCCATGCCATTGCTCCTAGCCCAGCCTGGTCCCCCTTAACCAGGGCCAGAGCGACCTTAACAGTGAAAGTGAGAGGCTGCCAGGCCTTATCAGAGAGTATTTACAGCCGCTGTGTTCCCAATTAGACAGTCAGGTGACTGCAGCTGCTGGGGACCCAGACACTGGGGTCAAGGTCGCCAGTGAAGGCATGGGGGGGTGGCAGAGGGGCAGCCACCTCCTGGGGACAGCAGCTGGATGTGACAAGGCCAGGGAACCTGCCAGCACGACACCCCAGTGAGGCACACCAGGTGGCACATGGGGACCCCGTTGCAGATGCTGTGGGGGTCCTGATTCCTGCCTTTAGCTTGGCCACTGTAGGGTTCCCAGTCCAGCATTAGGGTGCTCCCAGTTCGGCCCAGTCCAGGGTACCCCAGCCCAGTGCGACACTACACTTCCAGCTGAGCCAGCACAGGGTGCCCCCAGTCCAGCCCAGTATGCAGCCAGTACAGGGTGCCCCCAACCCAGCATGCAGCACCCTAGTTCAGCCCAGCACGGCCAGGTCTCAGCCCAGGACATGACACCCCATTCCCTGCCCAGGTGCACAGGATCCCCACAGCTCCTGGCCTGCACCCTGGGCCCCCCCACTCCCAGCAGAGCACCCACCCTTCCCAGTGCCCTGCTGGGAATCAGCAGTGCCAGGCCCCATTGGGTCCCTTGCTGGCCCGGAGCAGGCGAGTCGTGTGTGTGGGCACGGGTGCACAGTGCTGGCAGCACACGTGCTCACACACCGGGAGACACAGCTGGGCAGGCAGGTCCTGGCCGCACACCCGTCTGCAACCACGTGTGCGCCCCACAGCAGCCCGGGGTCCCGCTTGGGCCCTGGGGCAGGGTCTGTCCCTGGCTATTCCCTGCTGGAGGCTGTGCCCTTCTTTTCCCCAAAGCTATCAGGGCCTGCTAGTCCTGCCAAACTGCTCCCCTGGGTAGAGGGGGAGGTCACATGCCTGCTCTGCCTCAGTTTCCCCAGTGATGCCCAGCATCTCCCACCGATGGCTGGGCAGTGTGTGCCCACCATGATTCACAACACTGGCACCTGATTTGCTGGCACTACTGGCACCATGGTGGCCTCTGTGGTGTCACTGTCTGTCCCTGGGCTCTGGCCAGTGCCAGGCAAAGAGTCACCACTCCCATGCTGCTGTGGTGTCCCTGGTGATGGGCTCATGGGGCTGGAGGGCATCACCCGGTGCTGTGGGCATGGGCAGGAGGTGCTGCCAGGAGGGGACCAATATCCTGGTCCCTGGACAGCTGAGCAGCCTGGCCTGGACAGAGGTGGCCATGGAGCCCCTTGATTGCCCCTAGGGCTGCAAATCACAGACCCTCCTGTCTGTGAACCAACCCTGTGCAACAGCCCAGCCCTCACCTGGGATCACACAGCATCTCCCCTGGCTCCTCACACACCTGGGGGTGCCGGGGGGTGGCAGGGTCTGTGGGGGACCCCAGCTGCTGGCAGGGTGTCAGTGCCAGCACGCCACCAGCTGAGGAAAACAAACCTGCCCAGGTAAAATACCTGCTTATGAGCTTTCCCTTCTCAGCATGCAGGGAGATGATGTGAGCCAGTGGTGAGGACAATGGCTCAGGGACCCAAACTGAGACCCGCTGCCTGTGCTGCACACTGTGACTCAGTTTCCCCCTCTTGACTGATGGCTTTGAGAGGAGGTTTGACCCTCCTTGATGCAATGAAAGCAGCCAGTTCTCCCAGCAACCACATGAGACCCCCGGGGAGTTGAAAGGCTGGGACCAGCATCCTTTCAGGACACAGCAGGAGCTGCCCCCACCAACGTTATTGCTGCCCCCTCCCCAGGTGGCCTCGCTGCCCCTGTCCCTGCTCTGGCATCAAGGGGTTGGCACCGTAGTCCATGCAAATGGGCACTGCTGGACCTCTCCCAGCTCCAGCCCTCAGGGATGCACCAGGAACAGGCTGTCCCTTCCCTGCCCAGGCTGCCCACCCACTCCCCTCAGCTAAGTGCAGGATGTGGGGTTAGCTCTGGGCTTAATCCCCAAAACTCCAGGCTGGGAATTCCCTGAGACAGGAGCATCCTCAGGGACCTCTGCCTCTCCTCCTGCTCCCAGGCAGCTGGGATAAGTCCTGGCTGGGGGAAAGGGGCCAGGCTGGGGGCCACCCACCCAAGAAGCGATTTGGAGAGAGGGAAGCACTACAAGGTCTGCAAAGGGAAAGGTGTCTGGGAGCAGTGTCCCCAGCTGGAGATGGCAATGGGACAGATGGGGAGGGAAAGCTAAAACAAACGCCCCTGGAGCTGGCTGTGGCAGGGCACAGCCAGGCTCTGCCCAGCGGGCAGGCGAACACCCACCTCTTTCACGGACGAAATATGCCAGGTAGAGGTCGAGCTCCTTGACAGAGACGCTGATGTGGTGGGGCTGGACGCAGAGGATGGGGTTGGTGCACTGGCCCGACTTGACCAGGCGCTCACCGTCGGTGCTCTCCAGTGGGATCCCTTTGAAGAGGATGACCATGACCAGGTCCAGCCGCCACACCTTGTCTGCCTGGCGCAGGCAGTCGATGCGGCGCATCTTGCCCTTCTGGTCGGGGTTGGAGAGGACGCAGCACGAGGGCTTCTTGCCCGTGATGGAGAGCACGAAGTCCTCGCGGCACTCGGGCCGGATGTCCTTGCGCAGCTTGGCCAGGAGGCGCGAGGCCCATTTCTGCTTCACCTCTGGCTTCTCACTCAGCAGCTCATCCTTCACCGCCCTCTCCTCATCCTTCGTCATCCTCTTCTCGTGCTTCTTGAAGTACTTGCGCTTGCGGGCCTGCAGGTTGAACCAGGTGTAGGCAAAGGCCCTGACGTGGGGGAGCAGCGCCTCAATGAAAGGGTGGAACTCATCCTGTGGGAGCAGAGGGACAGGGGGTCACTTCTGGCTGAGTCCCTCCAAGATCCCTCCTGGGGTGGCTGGGGAGCCCTGGGGACCTGCCAGGCTCATTCCCACTGGGCTCCGTCCCAGTGCAACCAGAAGGAAAAACTGTGGCAGAGGTACATGCCCACCAGAGATGAGGATCCTCTCACCACACAGCAAGGTTAACCCCATTCCAGCAGACCTCTATAAATCCCACTGACTGCAATTTTCCAAGGCCGACAACCTGTGGGGAGTGGCTCGGCCATACTGGAGCCAGCAGTTCCGCAGGAGGACACGCAACTGCACAAGGTTGGCCACCTCAGCAGCACCTGGACCCTCTCCCCTTAGCAGGATCTGCAAGCCAGGATCTGCTCCCACCAGATGCAGAAATCCCACCTGAAATCCCAGCTGACACCGTGCCCACCGGAGACGCTGTGCTGGCGTCAGGCATGGCCAGACCACAACACCCCAGTGCCGGGTCCCACATGCCTGCAGCATGCCGGGTGCTCCTGCTCAAGCTGTGGGTGCCTTGGACCTCTCCACTCCCTCTGGACCAGTGGGAAACTCCCACAGTTTGCCCCAGTTGCAGCCAGCCCAGCAGCTGGCGCCTGGCCCGGCACACAAGGCGTGCTCTGACTGCCTTTTTCCATTTAGTGAGTGCTGCTGGATGAGTCCGGCCCCAAAAAGAAAACAAGGAAAATGCATCCCCCTCCCTGGCCCCTCCTTCCCGCATTCCATTTTTTTTCCAATTTGGAAAATCAGTGCTTCCTGGCTGGGCGGCCCCACAACCCCACCACGGGATCAAGAGGTGTTGGGAATCTTCCTGGTGAGGAGCAGCCCAGCTTGGAAAGCAGGAGGCAGAGGGTTGAACATCCCTGTGTGCAGCCAGGGCAGAGCCACACTGGTCCCCAAGGGCAGGATTTGGCCCTTGGGGTCCCTCATGACTGTGGGGAGGAAGAGGAGGAGGAAGGAGCTCAGCTGGATTCTTGCTGCAGGGTGTCAGGGCTGAGAGGGGAGTGGCTGGTGACAACTGCCACTGCCGTGCCACAGGGTCATGCCTGGGGAGGGTTCCAAGGGCAAGTGCTGCTCTGGGGTGAGGAGATGGCCACGGGCAGGAGCTGGGAAAGGACAGAGTTGTGCCTGTGGTATGGGGCAAGCACTCCAGATCTGACCCCACTCATCCCAGAGCAACGATGCCATTCCCTGGCTGAAGCAGCTGTGCCCCAGAGTGACCCTGCCTGGAGGGAACAATGTCCCCTGAAACAGGCTCCCTGCAAGCATCGGTCCCATATAGACCCTGCTAAATCCCACTTGTTCCCAAGTCCAGCACAGATCCCATTAACCCTAAACCTACTCCCCCAGCAGAAACCCTGCCAACAGCCAGTGAAGGTCTCATGGCCCAGCCCTGGGTGTCCCCTGAACCAGTGACCCCAACACAGACCTTGCTGTGATCTGGCAGACATCCCAGTACAGACCCCAGTGTCCCTGAACCCGGCACAGACACTGCTACCCGTCTGCACCAACCCCCAGCACAGCCCCACTAACCCCTCAAAAGTCCCTGCAAGCACAGATCCTTCCTCATCTCAGACCCTGCCACCTCTGGGAGCCACCAGCCCCTCTCTGGACCCAGAGCTGTGACCCCACAGGTGTCCCTCCCATGCCCAACAAGGGACAGGGGACTGTCCCCTCACTGGGGAGCACATTGTACCCATAGGGACCCAAATCTGCTGGCAAACCTATCCTAACCTTGGAGACCTGTCTCTGTCCAGGGGACTCATCCTGCCAGAGGAACCCCTCCTTGCCTGGAGTAGCCATCTGTGCCTGGGGAACCTGTCCCCACTGGCTGCTCCCGGGGCAGCCACAGGGTCTGGTTCCCACTTCCCTACCCAGCAGCAGCCGCTAATTCAGTGCAGCTGGGCAAGGGCTGGGCATGTGTCTTAAATCAGGGAAGAAGGTCAAAGAAAAGTAAGACAGGAGCCGAAAAAAGCAGCAGTGAGTTCCAAAAACAATACTTGGCCGGGCCGGTGGGTGGCTGATCTTCCTTGGTGGCCGGTTATTCAGACGAGCCTGACAAATTGCTGCCATCCCCTGGCCCCGCCACCCTCCCAAGGCATCCGGTGGCAGAGCTGGCCACAGGGCTGGGGAGACACCACACCATTGTCCCCACCCCTGCTCTCCCGCTTGGGAAGTGCCACCCCAGGCCCCACTGCAGGGAAGCATGGCAGGAACCAGGTTATCTGGGTTGGGTGAGGCAGTAGCCTTGGGTGCTGCTTGTGCTCACTGTGGGGGCCGGGGGTGCTCAGTGCTTTGCCTCGGGGTGGCAGCAGCAAACCCCAGTTTCTGTGCCCTCCCCCGCCGCCGTGCCGAGAATTCGCAGCTCTCACTTGGACCCACAACTGAGACCCTCTGAAAGCCTGCTGCGTGCAAAAGCCCCTGCAGCTCTCGGTGCCCCTGAAACCATTGCAGCCTCCCCCCTTCCCCGGGATTATGGCCGGCCAGGAGCTGCACCCAAAGCCAATCAGCCCCTCGCCAACTTTCCCTCCCGCCCGGCTTAACCCGGCCCGCGATGCCGCGGTTAAGCCGCTTTAGCAGGGCAGGCGAGGGCGCCTGGGGGGCACCAGGACAAGCACATGGGAACGGCTGCTGTTGAGGGCTGAGGGGAGATGTTACAGCAGGACCTGGGGACCGTCCCAAACCGTGCAGCCAGTGAGCCCCTCAGCCAGGCACACCGTACCGGCTGGCACCGGCCAGCTTCACAGCGGATCCACTCGGGAAGGCAAAGACAGGGATGCACTGCCTGTCTGTCCCAGTCCCACATTCCCCCCATCCAGCAGCCCGAGTGCCGGCAAAGGACTGGTTAAGTGTTTCTCCTGCTGTTTTTCCTTTGCGGGGCTGGGAAGCAGAGACGTGCTGCAATACCCCAGACGAGGCTGCTCCCGGGGCATTTCCGGATGGGAATCTGGCAGCAGAGCCTGCACTTGGGCCTTATCCAACCCAGGCTTGTAGAGCCCTGCAACCCAGGCAGGAGCACGCCTGCATCGGGTGCTGCCGGCTCTGCTCCGGGCCCCCCTGCACCCACTTTCCAGGGACTGCTGAAGTACTGGCTTTCCATGCCACGTGTTGTGAGGGGAAACTGAGGCACGGGTCAAGCCCGGTTCCGTCTTGCGGTGGACTGGAGAGAAGAAGGAGGGGTGCTCTGTGTGGGTGCCATGGAGGATTAACTCCTCTGCAGCCCCGGGTTTGGCAGTGCCAGGGAGTGGGAAGGGGCACAGCTGAGGCGCTGCCTCTCCCCGTGCTTCTGCCACTGGCTCGGCAGCACTGGGGCTCTGCACTCCGGGGACCCTCCACCCTGGGGACAGGGGGGATGCTCTGTGCCATGCAGGGATACGGCACCTGGCACAGGCACTGCGGTATGGGCTGAGCACCCTCTGCTCCAGCGCCTTGTCCAAACAGGTCAGGCTCAGTGAAACAGCCTGAATTTTCCAGTGAAAAAAACCCGTTTCCTCAGGAAATTCCCAAGCAGTTTTTACGGGGGAAGGTGCTGGGGTGAGGGGCAGAGGAGGAGGAGCAGGACGGGAGGGGTCAGAAACCTCGGCAGTTAGTTTTGCTCCCCACCAGCACGGCCTCGGCTGTGGCAGGGAGGAGTGGGAGATGCCATCTCCCACCACAGGCACGGCGCGACACGGGACAACCTCGCTGCATCGCAGCCCTGCAGGGACCACACAGGGTTTACTCTAGGAGAGGATGCTCAGCCGCCCCTCCAGCAGCCAAAGACCTCCGAACCGCTGCCGGCTCCCACGGGCACCGCTCCTGCCAGGTCCCGCTCCCCGCGGCCCTGCGAGCCCGGGCAGGGGCTGGCAAGTCGGGCGCCGGGCTCCGTGCCCCCATGGGGAGCCTTGGCGCGGCAGCAGGGGGAGATGCGACTACAGAGGTTCCGGCAATCCCGAAAATCCCGGTACCTTAAAAGGGCACAGCGGGGACTTTCCCCTCACCAGAGCCCTTAGCATGGAGCGCGGAGCTCTTATAACTGTTCGCCGAAGCGGCTCTGGGTAATGAGTTAACCTGGTAATGAGACCTGTTGCCGAGACAGATGCAAATGATTGGGAAGTGCTCATTAGAGGGGATGGAAGGAGGCACTTAGGCCCTGAAAGGCACCCAGCCCTTCCCAGGGCCGCCCTGCACCCTATTAGAGCCCATTTTACAATAATTGCTCCAGAGGAGGAAATCTATTTGGATTCATCATAAAGTATTTATTAACAAGAGCTTATTCATAATTTTTGCTGCTCGCCGGTGTGGCGCGACCGGGCGTCCCGGCCTGCTCCGCATCAGAGCGCGGCTTCCCCAGCCCGGGAGAGCAGCAGCGCTGCGCTGGGGCGGGGGCAGCGACGGGGCACGGGGGCACCTCAGGTTCGCAGGGCAGGTACGAGCTGTGCTGGCCTTGCCTGTGCACACCCGGCCCCACGACATAGCTGCCCGTGGGGCAGAACACTCTGTCGCAGCCACGTTCCCCCCTAGCTCCTGGCTGACCCAGCCCCTCACTTGCAAAACCCCTCGTGCAGCCCACGCCAGGGCACAGAGCCTCGGTGCCCAGGGCTTCTGGCTGGCACCACTGGCACAGGTGGAGGTGAAGGCAGGACACGGTGCAGCCTCCTCGCAGCCTCTCTCTCAGATCCTGTGGCTTCTTTTTTCCTCCCAGAGCCAAGAGCATCCCCCAGCCAACATCCATACCTGGTGGGGGGCTGTGGGTGGGTTGGACTGTTCCCACTAGAGGTTCTGGTGGGAAGAAGGGTGAGCAGAAATGGGGCAGAGAGGGGCTCCCACCTCTCATTTACTGCCACGATGCTCAGCCCCACCCCAGATCAGCCCAGGAGAGGGTGGGTGGGCTTGTACAGCCCCTGATGCTCACTACCCACCCGAGACCACAGTGACCGTGCACCCCTCACTGAGCCGCCCTGGGGTCTCCACCCTTGGCATTGCCCAAAAATGCCCCGCCGGGTCCTCTGAGCCACCCTGGAGCAGACAGGTCCCCGTCGCCCCCGAGTGCCTGGCCGGTGCCCACCTGCCTGCGCCTACGTGCCGGGGCGGGAGCGGTGCCGGCGCTCGCCCTCGCAGGTGCTGCGGCTGCGAGCGGGGGCGCGGGGAGCGTGCCGAGGCCGCGGGTCACAGGAGGCCGCGGCGGCAGAGAACCTGCCAGTTGCTTTGGAAAACAGCTGGAAGAAAAGCAGCTCTCTTGGTAGCCCCGGGCTCCAGTGCCAGCGCTGCCTGGGCCCCCGCCAGCCGGCACAGCCCACCCCGCAGACAGCAGCTGGGGGTGGCCCAGGTGGGATGGAGCCGGAGGGGGCTTCTCCAGCGGCACGGTACATGCCCCGACACCGTGCCCAGCACTGCCTCTGGTCTGCCTGCGTGCACTCCTACCCCAGCATCAACTGCCGTTGCCGGTCCCCGGGTTTCCTAAACGCACCCCAGAATGGCGAGCGGCGTGCCCAGCATGCAGGGAGGGGTATGGATGCCCCAAGGATGGTATCCACACGGTTAGCACTAGGTGGTGGGGGAGTCAAGAGGGTTCTGGTGAGGGAGACTCACTACTGTGAGAGACCAAAGCTGCTCGCTGCCTTCCTGAAGACTCACTTAGGCTCCCCAGGTGCTTCAGTTTCCCCCAGGTGCCGTCTCTGTGCATCCCCTTTTGGTTTGGGAGCCGACAGCTCAGCCACTTTCCCAGGGTGACCCCACCTGCCCCCAGGGTGAGGCGCTGCCTTTCCAAAAATAAAGAAACTGAAGCATGTCACTTGCCAGATCAGGCCACAGAAAAGGCAGGATGCGATGGTGACTGCTGAGGTCTGGAAGCAGCACAGGGGGGACGTAGCCCATGGCCAAGGAGGTATCCCCTCATCCTGGGAAGCATCCCGTGGCCAGCAGCACCCGAGCCACGTGGCTTCCCAGCTGAAACCCCCCCGGGGCTTCAAGGAAGGGAAATATTTTATGGAACTGGAAAAAAAAAAAGCTTTGCCAATGGGTCCTGGCGCTGCCAGCTCCTCCGCCCTGCCCTGCGTCAGCGTGGGGCCCTGGGGGTGGCCCAGCCCCACCATCCCTGCTCCTGGCACATGGCGGGGGCTGCGGTGTCCTAGAGCCAGAGCTTTGCCCATCCCAGATCCCAGGGTCTCAGCCTGGGAGCTGCCAGGATGTGACCCAGGGGCAGAGGCTGTTCCCAGGAGCACAGAGGGAAACTGAGGCAGGAGATGTGTTGGGCCTGGCAGCACCATGTTTGCTCCACCAGAAAGGGTCCCTCTAGCCCCACCCCGGGCTGGGCCCAGGACTCTGAGCCCGGCTTTAGCCCCTGATGCAGAATGTTTTATTTCCCTCCCAACATATTTTTAGCCCTGCCTGCTTTGTCCTGGCCTTTCTGAGGGGGATTAATTCCCCCTGATCATGCACCTTTAAAGGTGCAGAGAGGTGTCCCCAGCTCCCTCCTGGGGGTGCCTGCTGGGGCGATTGGCATTGGGGGTATCTCTGCACCCCATGATGGGCAGTGCTGTGATGGGCTTGCAAATCCAACCCCTGGAGCAAGCCAGTGGTTAAAAATAGTTGCGGCCTTTTGCTGTGGAATCGGCGACCTTGCAAGAGGTTCGGCCACCCTGGGGCCCTGGAAGTGAGGAGTTCATGGCCCCACAGCCCCAGTGCCTTTGCTGTCCCATGGGTGTGCCAAGGGCTCAGCGCCTCCTCCAGCATCTCATCAGCTCCCTGGGTGCTTAGCACAACCAGCCAGGACCCTCCACAGAGACATGGAGAAGCTGGGACACAGGGTGGTGCCTGGAGATCAAAGGGGCTGGGCGTGTCCCCAAGGGGTCAGCTCTGAGCCTGGCCAGGCCCTGCACCCTGAGCACTGAAGGATGGGACTGCTTCAACGGGGTGAGAGGGAGATGTTCATCTGCTTTCGGCAGCTCAGCAGAGCCTTCCTAGGGGGATTCAAAGGCTGAGCACGGCTGGGTCCTGTTTTGGGAGGGTTTTGGATGCCTCCCAAGCAACAGAAGTGGGTGGGGACTGACCTGCACAAAGGGACTCTGTTCGGGACGCTGGGCTCCGGCGGTGCCCGGCGCGGAGGCTGGTGGCTGTGGCCGGTCCCCTTGTCCCCCATGTGATCAGTCAGCAGCCCGGGTTGGGGCAGGGGGTGAGTGCCCTCCTGCTGTGCTGGGAGCTGTTCCCTACCTGGATGTAAACTGAGGCCAGGGGCAGGACTGCCCCTGCCTCCTGGGTGCCACTGTAACCGCTAAGTGACACTGCCATACTGCGGAGATGGTTGTGCCAACCTGCCTCGTGACGTGGGCTCCAACAGCCACCCGCCCTGGGCTACTTGCCCAGGCTGGCCCCGAGCCATCTTCTGGGGGAGTCCAAGGTTCCCCAGTGGGGTCGGGTGCTTCGGGAGCCAATACCCCAGTCACAATTCCATGACGGAACAGGAAAAAAACCCTTGACAGGCCGGATCCCAGCAGCTCGATGCCACCACAGGGCACTCTGGGGTGCCAGCATACGCGTGCCACTGGCCCTGGGACTGGGGGCTCTCCTGCATCACCTCACCTTCCCCTGACCACCTCAGGGCCTGGGGGACTCCAGAAAGCTCGCAGGGCCACAGTGCTGTGACCAACCCATGCACATTGCACGCTGCCCACTGCATGCGGAGCTGTGAGCACCCACGGGCACTGGCAACAGAGACCCTGGGATGGGAACTGAGGTTCTCACCAAGGTGATGCTGGGCAAGCTCCTGTCCCTGTCCCCACATGGGACACAGCGATCACAGCTTGGGCCTGGCTGCTGCTGGTGACTCCTCTCTCCAACCAATTCCCCACCGCAAGGCGAGGAAGCTGGTGAGCGCATCCCAGTTCCCTCCGGCGGTACCTCAGGATGCGATGCAGTCATCGTTAATGCATCTGGACTCATTTATGGGGATGAGAAAATGTTTCCAGGTTTCCCACAAAGTCCCATTAAGATCCCAGTCCCACTCTATTTTTAGTGCCCTCATCAACAACGCCTTTCCCAGCCACCCCGGCGCTCCAGGGCCCCATGGGGCTGGCAGGGGCACCCTGGGCACACACCTGCCTGGCTTTGCAGGGAGCTGAGCTGCACCCAGACTGCGTGGCTGGAGGGGGCAAACCCTGGCCCTGCACTCCCTGACCTAGCAGCTTTGCACCCATGGGTGCACCCTGGGGATGCCCCAGCCTGGCTTTTACTTGGAAGCAGAGGGGGAAAGAAATATGGTGGGAACCAACAGAAACAGCCACCCCAGGTCACTGTGTCAGTGGAGGCTGCAGGACCCCACCCATCACAGAGGATGGAGAGTGGCTGGGTCTGGGCAGGTATGGGGTCACACCCTGCAGCACCAGATTGTCACCTGGCAATGGCCAGTGGCTGGCCCAGCCAACCTGTCCATCAGCAACCCCCAGCACCCTGGCAGCGTCTCCTCCCAGGCAGCGAGTGCCCACAGGGCTCGCAGTGCAGCTGGCAAGGGCACGAGGATCCTGCCCTCGGCGCTGAGCCCTCCAGGGCTATCTATAGCCATGACCTCAGCGGGAGCTGGGGCAGAACCCGGCCGCGCATCGTCCCTTCTTGGCAGGGCCACCACCTCAGCCCCCACTGGGCACAGAACTGCCGCCAAGCCGCGGCTTTTATCCCGTACGTTCACTAATCCAACGGGATTCGATGTCAGGGGCTGCCCACGGGAGGCTCACAAAGGCCGTTTCCAGGGGTGCTCAGCCAAGCAGAGGAGAATGCCAGCCGGGAAGGGCAGGCGGCTGTGCTGGGTGTCACCACATTAGGTGACAGGGTCTGACCCCGGGGGCTGGACGGGAGGGAAGGTGTGTGACCCGGCTGCAAAGAGGTCGAGCAGGGGACGTCCTTGCGTAGGCAGGGGTGACATGAGGACACCCCGCAGCTGCGCCCCGCAGGCGTCGGGGTCACAGCCTCCCGCAGAGCCGGGGGTCGTGGGGAGGACCTGTTCACTCTGCGCCGGCTGCCCCGGGGGAAGTGGGGAAGGGGTGGCCCAGAGGAGGGGAATTTCCCCGGCTTTTTTCTCCAACAAACTCCTTGGCTTGTGCAATTAGAGAAATTTGTTTAACAAACTCCCGAGGGAGCGGAGCGGGAAGGTGGGGTGGCGCACGGCCAGGGCGCTGCTCACACAGGCCCGCTCCCTCCCCGCCCGCGCCTTTGATCAGCAGCGCGCTGCACCAAGGGACGGGAGCCCTTCCCCGTGGCCAGGGCCACGCTGTGCCACGGAAGTGCCCCAGCCCCTGCGGACACGCTGCCCATGGCAACCCCTTGCCACGTGTCCCCTCAACGGCTGCCTCGCAGTCCCCTCCGCTCACCACCCCCATTCCCATCTCCCTCGTGCTTGCTGGGGTGGCACCCTGCCAGGCTCAGCCTCCAACCTCGCGGGCCACAGGTGCGCGCACGTGTGCGCCCCACTCTGCCCGTGCGCAGCGCAGGCTCCGGGCGCGCACTCGCCCGCGCGCTCCCGCTCTCTTTCTCATGCGATGCCATTTCCATCAAAAACCCTTTACTCGGCACTTTTCCCCTCATTGGTATTCACGCCGCGCGCTCGCTGTCCTGGCGCACAGGTTACTAAAGGAGATTTTGCGGTGCAGCATGGCGGGGGTCACATTTCAGCCCGCGGCGTCTAGCTTTCCCAAATCGCTGGGCAGCAGCCAGGGACGGCGGGAGGGGGTGCGGGATCCGGCACATCACAGCTCCCGCCAGGCAACCGTGGGACCAAGCGGCCTCGTCCCTGTGGCAGCGGGGTGAGGCAGGCTGGCGGCGGCGGCTCTGCAGCCCGCAGTGATCGGTAGCTCCCTGGGGACAGCCAGCAGGTCACCGGCGCTCGCCGTCCTCCCGGCAGCCCCACATGCCTGTGCAATGTGGGAGCACCAGGAAAAGGGCGTCTGAGCAGAGAGGAGGGCACACACTTGGCGCTACCACTACCCTCCAGCACCCAGATGAGCCCCGGGTGACATCCACCGTACCCCTGGTGGGACTGTACCCCCAGGATGGCATTCTGGGGTGAGGAGGGAGCAATGGTGCCTCTCTTTTTCAGGGCTGGTTTGGGGAAAGGGGAAATGTCTGGGCGGAAAATCAACATTTCTCTCTCACGGGCCTTTTCTTTTTTCCTTTGAAAGCAAAAATATTTCTTGGTTTTTCGTGATCAGAAACATGTTGGGGGTTTTTTTTTGGACAGCAGCCGGTCAAATACTGTTTCCCCGTGAAGGGAATGCAGGGGCCCTTTGCAAGGAAAGTGAAAGCCTTCTTAAAAAACAAGATAAACCCCCCAGTTTTTAAAAAAATCCACCTGGCTATGGACTTGAATAAGCTCCCAGGGAAGAGGGGTCAGTAGGAGGGCTGGATCCCGGTGTTCCCGTGCCAGGCAGTGCTGCCGGAGTGATGGTGGTAGGGAGGGCAACATCCACGGCAGGCAGCCTGAAGCCCAGACCTGGGGATTTCGCCCAAAATGCTCCTCAGCACTGGCTGCTGGCCGGGGAAGGAGGATTAATGCACTTTCAGAGCAGTGGTGAGTTAACCAAGAAATCAATCCTTGGCAGTGGCTGGCCCCAGGTCCCCCAGCGCATGAGTGCTGCTGCACCTGAGCCACGGGATCCTTTCCCAGCTCCTTTCCAGGACTTGGGAAGCTCCGGGTCTTGGCGGCCGGCACAGGGCATTGGGTTCTGGCCAAGCTGGCACAGAGAGCCTGGCCGTGGGGGATGCCTGCCCAGGGCCGACGTGACGGATGGTGAGCCCAGCCGCCTGCCCGGGTGCGAGCCAGCCCCTGGCATGCCCGGGGGTACCCTGTGCATCCCCTCCCTGCAGCTGGCACATCCCGGGGGGGTCTGCATACCCCCCTCGAGGGTGAGATCTCAGGATGTCTGGCTGCCAGGGCAGGGAGGGAGGCTGAGCTCAAGCTTTTGCCTGCACCAATTTGGTGCATCCAAAAGCATCTTGGTACCAAAAATCCATGAGGATTTGGCATTGGGCACTCCTGGCTCACCATGGAGCTTTTCCCCAGTCAGACCCAGCCCCACCAGTAGCCCTCAGCTGTGCCGTGGGGATGTCACCAGTGATGCCACATGATTCTGACAGGGCTCGGCACCCACTGATGCTCTGGCTGCTCCCACTGCCTTGATCACCCTGCCTCGACCTGCCCGGCACACCCCAAGGTGCTGTGGGACAAATCCTCTCCCCATAGAGCACATCCCTGCCACCCCAGGGCCCTGCCTGCACTTCCCAGCTTGGGTGCAAGGACTGACGGGGACAGGAGCCCCCCCCAGTCCCCTCCCACGGGCAATCAACCCCCTTGGAGATGCTCAGTGCCGGCATCACCATCCCCGCGCAGAGGAGCCACAGCATGGCCGGGGGTGGCAGGCAGCATGCCAGCTTCACAGGGAGGAATTTTACCTCCCCAACAACCCTTCTTCTTCCCCTCCAGTGAGGAACTCTGGGGATGCTCCCCATCACTGTCACCATCCACATCCTGCCACCAAGATCTTGGCTCACGGCTAGAACAGGTGCAGACACAACGGGAGTGATGGGGGGAAAATGGGCACCCCTTGGGCTGCAGGGAAGTGTCCAGGGGCCAGGCACAGGGATGGCTGGTGAGAAGACAGGGCAAGATGTCCTTGCCCCTGGGGCCATTAACAGAGAGCCTTGCCTTGCAGGGACCTGTCCCCACCCCCCCACCACCTCCAAGGGCACAAGACACTGCCCTTCTCTTTCTCTGTGAGTACCAAATCCCTGTTCCGGCCCTCCCTGCCATGCACAGCCCATGGTCGGGGTGGATCCCTTGGTGCTACGGTGGCAGTTCTCCCCTGGGCTTTTGAGCTCCCCATTCCAGGGCTGCCCTGGGCTTCTTGGAGAGCTGCCTTTCTCGCTCTTTGCTGTGCCTTGATAAGGGCAGCATGGCTGGCTGGGCCAGCCCTTGCCACGGTTCCTCTGCCTAGCGAGCCTCGCCACGCCAGCACTGCCCTGGCCACACTGTCCATGCCACAGCCACCCCTGCAAAGGGGGAAAACCACCGGCTCAAAACAGCATTAGGCTACACCTGCCAGCATCCACCCCCAGCCCTACCAGGCTCAGGGGAATAGAAAAGCACCAAAGGGAGCTATTCCCAATTGCTCCAAGAGCTCTGGGCAGTGCTCTGGGCTCTGGCAGCTGGGCTTTGTTCAGCAGTCTGCAAAAGCGTGCGCACACCCGCAGCGCCGGGCACGTGGTGGGATCACTCCCTGCCCCAGTACGGAGGGAACTGCGGGCATGAGGGATCTGAAGCACGGTCAGAGAGGGAACCGTGGGCAGGGCAAAGCTGCCCAGGGAAGGGAGGAATCGACAGGTACCTCGGAAAAGGGTGGCGGCTTTACTGCACGACGGCCCAGACAAGTTCAAGGTGATGAGGGGGAGAGCGGCACAGCGTGAGTGCCGGCCAGCAGCCCCTCGTGCAGCTGGCTTTATCCCGTCTGCCTCCCTGCATGCCCATTCTGGCCCTCCGATCCAGCTTCAGAAACCTCACTGAAAACAGGACCTGTTTTTCCAAGGCAAGGATTTAAGATGGGATCAGGCAGGAGCAGCAGGCGCGAGCAGCGGGGCAGGGCTCGCCAGGGCAGGCGGGCACGGCACGGCGGGCGCCGCAGGGAAAGCGAAGATCTCCCGAAGGTTGCATATAAAGAACAGCCTCATTGTTTTTCCCAAACAATACTCAGCAGATGGGAGAATTGAAAGTGTGTTGCAACCTTCCCTCTCTTCCCCCGCCATGCCCGGCTTGCTGCTCCCATCCTTTGGCAGACGATCTGAGCTCCCAGCTGGAAACCAGTTCGCCGGAGCTACTGGTGGAGTGGGTGAGCACCGGTGCTGAAAAGCCCCGGCGCTTTTGGGAGGGGGGCTTGCCAAAGGATGCCCCATGAAATGTGCCCAGCAGGCAGCTCCCCACTCCAGCCACGTGCCTGCAGCAGCGGCGGCAGCCGAGTGATGTGTGGAGCCCGGTCGTGGCTAGGGAGAAGTGGGAACCCCTCGGATGCCTGGACATGTGGCTGTGACCGTGCCACGTGGCTGCAATTCTTCTGGCAGCCCAGCTCCATCTCCCAGTCCCTGAGCTGTGCCCGTTCAATGGTACTGAGGTTTGTGCCAGGCCAGCTTAGCCAGGCATTCCCCGATGCCCCTTGGATCCCGAGCCGCTGACTATGGCACACATGGGGGTCCGTGCCTGGCCACTAGCTCTCGGTCAGACAGTGTAGGTGCATCACCTCTGCCATCCCAAAATCAGCTCTGCACCCCTATCATGGAGCCTGGCAGAGGGAAGAGGGTCTCTGACCAGACCCTGGCAGGATGCCTGGCTTCCAACATTGCGGCTGCCTTGGAGGATGGCACCCATCTAACTTCGTTCCCATCCCACACGTATCAGGGTGCGGGCACTGCCAGGTACCAGGCATGATCCAGGGGTGTAGGAGCATCACCAGTCATAACATTTGCAATATTCCCCAGCCAGAAGTATCCCAAATCTCCCCTCACTGCGGATCCAGGAGCCAAGGATAACCATTACGGCTTTGGAAATCCCTTCGGCTTCTCGGCGGCGGCTCCCAGGGGACAGACATGTAGGTCCCTGGCAGATGCTCAGCTCCAGGGTTATTTTGGAGCCCGGGCAGCCGGACACCCCCTGCCCCCCCTGCTTCCCCGTGGGCAGGGTGAGGCCTCACGCATGGCGGTGGTTCCGGTGCTGCTTCCCTGCTAATCTAGGCAGCTCCCTCTTGACTTCCCAGCCTGTCCCTGAGGGGGGACAGAGGTGAGCTGCGGAAGCGGGAGGAAGTCCCCAAGCAGGGACACAGAGCTGGGGAGGGCACAAAGCCACCTTCTTGCCTGATGGGAGACACGGCCGAGGCCGTGGCCAGGAGCGTGTCACAGGGGATGCCTTTGCCAGGGCTATTTTAGTGCCGCTGGGCTCTCCAGCTTGGGCCTGTTCCGGCTGGGAAGGGTGCCTGCCCGAGGGGTCCCGCGGTCCCAGCGGCCGTGCCGGGCTCCAGGGGCTGGCAGTGGTGCTGGTGGGGAGATGCGCAAAGGCTAAGGCAGGGCGGCTCCCGCGCACGTTCCAATGTATCCACATCACCATCCGCAGCTCCCGAGCCCGGGCGAGCCTGCCCGCCGCGCGGGTGGGATGGGAACGGAGCGGGAATGGCTGGGCTGGCCCTGGGGGACGATGGCTGCTCCCATCCGAGCCGGGCTGGATCGGAGCTGAGGGGGAGGACACCAGAGCCTTCCCCCCCCCCATGCCCAGGCAGTGGGGCAGAGGATCCGTGGAGGAAAAACCAGCTCCCCTCCGTCGGCCAGGAGGAGTGCTAGGAACAGCACGGGGTTGTGAGGAGAAGGGCTCCTGCCAGCCCCGGCCCGGCCACCGACTGCACGGCTTCCCACATCGCACCAGCACGGTGAGCTGGCAAAAACAGGCGCTGCCAACCCAGCACCAGCTGGAGACTGGGAGGGTTGGGAGGTGGTGGGACCACTGGAAAGGATGGAGTCAGGGTGGGGAAGGCAGGATGGCAAGGAAAAGGAATAAAAGAAAGAAAAAAAAAAAAGGAAAAAAAAAAAAAAAGAAAAAAGAAAAAAAG
>VZTR01014425.1:14188-31291 GCA_013400775.1 Chaetops frenatus
CCCCCGCGCCTGCGCCCCGCCACGCGTGGTGGCGGCCTTCCTGGCGGAAATGACGGCCGGGCGCGGGCCGGCCGCGCGCGCCCCCTGCCGGCGGGAGGGCGAACGGACGCTCCCCGGTACCGCCGGTGACCCGGGATGTGGGACACGAGGGGATGCTTCTGCCCGGGATACACAGCTGTGCGTCTCTCCGGGACACTTACTGCCTGGGACACGCGCGGATGGATCGGTCTGGGATCTGGCACGGATATGTGTGTCTGTCCGGGACATTTGGGGATGGNAAAGGGGAGACCTGATTACCTGAGACATGGGAAAGGCTGAGGTGCTCAATGGCTTTTTAGCCCCCTTCTCCACCAGAAAGTGCTGCAGCCACACTGCCCGAGTTGCAGAAGGGAAAGGCAGGGACTGGGAGACTGAGGAATCACCCACTGGAGAAATTGGGTTCAAGGCCATCTGAAGCACCCAGAGGTGCACAGGTCCATGGGACCCGATGAGATCTATCCACAGGTCCTGAAGGAACTGGTGGATGAAGTGGCCAAGCCACTGTCCATCATATTGAGAAGTTGTGGCATTCAGGTGCAACTTCCGCTGACCGTAAAAGGGGAAACAACCCCCATTTTGAAAAAGAAAAAAAAAGAAAGATCCAGGGAGCTACAGTGTCATCTCTGTGCTTGGCAAGATCATGGAGCAAGTCCTTCTGGAAACTCTGCTAAGGCACAAGAGAAATAAGGAGGTGATTGGTGACAGCCAACATGTAAGGGCAGATGGTGCCTGACAGATTTGGTCAGAAAACAGACTGAAAGCAGCCCTGAGGAGAAGGACTTGGGAACGCACCAAGGTTTGTGTCTCCCTCCCCAGACAAATTTCTAAAGCTTCTTCTACACTAGTCATAGATGACACAGGCCTGAAACATTATTTCCCATATTTTAGGTGTGTTTCCTTGGAGGGAAGCAAGAGGTTTGAGCACATTCCCTATTTTTCCATGCAATCTTTCAAAACCCAGCAGGGCTATCACTAAAGCTGAACCCTGTGGGGTGTCAGAAAGGTCCCCTGCCTGGGGGGCACATCCACCCCCACCAGTGCTCACAGCATTGCAAGCTGCCCGTGGCAAAGCTACAGGCAGCCAGCAGTGTGCCTCACCTTGCACAGCCCTTGCTTTCAGTTAAGGGCTCTGGGATGCAGAATTTGAATCTGAACCTCCTCTTTTTCACGTCACCAGATCCAGTTTCTGACAGAGGCAGGCATCACTGCATGGAGAGATGGGCAGGAAAAAGATGAAGGCGGTGCCGATTCCCCCGTGATCCCAACTTCCAGGAGCGCTTCCCTAACACACACAATGCCACTGCTTGCTTTGTTCTCTCTAAGAAGGCTCAGTTTGGGCCAGGCTTGGCTGACAGGCTGGTGAGTGCCCCAGTGCAGTCACATCAACCCTCCTCTGGGCCAGCAGCTCGCACCAGTATCTAGGAATCAGCATGGGAGGGACTAGGAGGAGGAAAAGGGAAGCCACAGAGGTTGTTGGAGAAGCTGTGTCCATCATCCATGGCACAGGCCTTGCTGTGCCCTCATGGCACCTGTGATGGGGTTTCCTGGCTCTGACTGTGCTGCCATCAGCCAGCCGCACACTGATCCCAATCCTACACCAGGAGCCCAGGCATAAGCTCCTACCAGGCATGGCTCAAGAAAACTATAATTTAAGGCAGTTGCAGGTGTAGCAAAGGAGACCTCTTGATTTACCAGACACCCAGGCCCCTGGGCTCAGCTGTCAGCTGAGTAGTCAAGCAGCCTAAGAGAAAGGCAGTTTTGTGGCACAAACCCCAATGCTGGAACAGGACAATTCCTCAAAAGAGCAGGAATCCTTCAACTTCTTGTCTTTGAGGCTGGAGAGCAGCATGGGAAAAGCAAAGCTGTCCTGATCATACCAATAGACTGGAAACATGCCTGCCCTAGCACAATGGTCCCTTCTTCCCATATGCCACTAGGCTGTCCTCTTTTATTTTTATCCCTTCCAGATGCATCCCTGCAGGCATGCTCATACCAAAAATGCCCAACCAGAGTAAAAACCAATAGCCCTTAGCTTCTGGTGCCTATAATTCAGCAATGGCCTGAGAAACTTGGCCTCAGCTGCTGCAGAACCCCTCCAGGAGGTAGCACGTTCACAGCACATCATCTGGACTGCACTTGGTTAAAAGTGAGCGACTTTCTGCACGTCCAAGGGAGGAACAGTCCACAGGAGGCAGGGTGGAAATCCCCTCCTTGGGGATTTCACAGAGGTGCTGTGAAACACTCACAGCTTCTCGACTTTTCTGAGAGTTCAGTTGCTCAGCAGTGGGGTTTGTGCCACCACCTCTCCTGCAGGGTGAGCTGAGGCTCAGGATGAGGAACAGCCAGGATGGGGCCAGCAGAAGCAGTGAGCTTGAGGCCCACAGGCAGAAAAATAAACCTGCTGAAAAAAAGTTTAAATCAGTTTTGCAATCAACAAGAGGCAGAAAAGCAGGGGATTGAGGGAAGAGCCACACAAGGTGGAATTTGGGAAGACTTAGCTCAAATCTACATACCCACTGCCCGAAGGCCAAAAGGGTACTGATGCCAACCCAAACTGAGTGGAGCTCCAGCAACCTCTGTTCATACATTCAGAGACGCCCAGCTTCTGTGTTTGGCACAACCATTTAATAGCAGAATTGAAAACTCAGTATGTTCCATTTTAGTCTTATGTGGAAAATCAGTGCAGATGATAATCTAATTGTACAACAACATGTTAAAAAAATTTATTTTACATTATATACATTAGGGAACATATTTCAAAGCATTACCAATCACAACAATAATGCAGGCCATAAATCACTTTTAATTTAGTTTGGTTTTAGTGTATATTATCACAATAAAATATAAAGAACATATACAAAAAAAGGAGTCAAATGTGTGCATTTTGCTTAAAACTTGGCATTTACACACTCCATTGGAAAACAGCAATCAAAAATACTTCTGATCAAAACTAAGTTCCTGTGATGCGTAGTAACCATTGTATTGTTTCAATGAGGTAGTAACTAAATTTTGGCCATGTGTTAACATCCTAAAATCAAGGAAAGTGTGAAAATGGTTATAAGGCCAAAAAAAAAAGTCAAAATGGCAACATCTCTGAGCCATTTCCACAATGTGGAATGTTGCTCCTTTTCATCATGATATGAAACTATTTAGTAAGACAAACAGTAATAACTACTTTTTATCATTGTATACACTAATAATTCAAACACCTATTGCAGAATTACAGCCAGGTACCACTAGTCTGGGACTGACACCCATCCATAAGGTATTGTTTTCAAGCATAGAGAAGTAATCATAAGGAAAGTTTTAATTAAATATAAAAATACAGGTGTTTAACTGGTTTGTTTCACAAAGAAATCTACCCAAAATAAACAAAAAAAAAAGGAACTTTGAAGCCCAAGTCATATCCACAAAGTCACAGCTTACCTTTGTGACTAAATACATCACATCTCAATACATTGTGCAAAAATGAACACCAGTGTGTTGTATCGAAATTAAAACAAGATTGTAATCTGATTACAGCCTTGGTTACAATTTCTAAAAGTTAATATTTATTTGTATTAGTAAATTACATATAATAAAATACAATAGTGTTGCTAAATGTACTATATTTGTTGCTAGAATCCCACTTTATAATAAACACATGAGACGTCCTTATAATAGTACCCCGATTTAATTTTTGCATCCTCAGTGACTTTTACATCTGTACAGGTAAGACACTTGTACTTAACAAGAAGACCTCTATCTACAGAAAATCAGTGTAGGGCTTCAGCAAGAAGTTTCACTGAAAAATACTGCATATGTACAAAGATTACATAACAGTAAATTAAGCACTTCTGTGGTATTATAATGCTTCTGTGTCCATACCACAAACAATTCTCATCTTCCTCTCATGCCACAATAAATTATAAAGTAACTGAAGTGGGGTTACTGCAGCTTTTGTGCAATTCCAGCCAGTCACGAGTGCTGCTGCAGCAGGAGTGTTCTCCTCACAGTGAGCTGCCTGCCACGTGCTGTGTTCAGTAACTGTTCTCATGCCCTGCCAGGATATACAAATTGCTGTTGGCTGTCGGGTTGTCCGTCGGCCTGCTCTCCAGCACCACGACCCTAAAATGGAAATTAGGAAAGCCACAATGTCAAGTGATCTTTCATTTAAAAACAACCCTGGGCATAATTAAATATTCTTTCCTAGAATCCATCTGACTGGTTGTCATTTCTCTTTCTCTGGATGCTTTTAGTCCAGAAGTCCCTCAAACCAGTGCCAACCTCAAAGCTGCTTCATGGTTTTATTCAGACAAGGCCTCCAAGGATCTCTCACAGCCTCTCTGGGCTCCTGCTACAGTGTTGAACCACCCTCACAGCATCACTTTTACCCATTTCATCCAGCTGGCTTTTCTCTTGCTGCAATGTATCCCTGTTGCCTCTCACCCTTCTAGTGAGGGCTTCTGAATAGGGTCCATCAGTCCCCTACTGGGCTTGTGCTCTCCTGGAGCTTTGTAAAGCTAACCCATTAATCAGGCTCTGGTTCTGAAAACTGTCAGTCTGCCCCTTGCCATTGGAATGACCAATGAACAAAGCTGGTTCTTCTGTGAGCATTTTTCATTAATCCCCGAGCCCTTGTAACCTAATCCACAGAAACTTCCTCCAGCTCTGAAAGTCCCAGAACAAAAAATTTGCAGGCCAAGAGAATCCTCAAGGAAAGGACTGCTATGTGAAGAGTCTTTTACTGAATTTCTTGCCACCCATTTTGGCCAGCACTGGAGACAAGAGACTGGGTTAGCTGGATGTACAACTGCAAAGACCGTAAGGGATGTCCTCGAACAGACCTTTCTCTTCAAAGAGAACTTAGCAGTCACAATTTTGTTTCACAAACTATGTAAGGTTTTTTTAATCAGGCAAGACCTGCTAAAACTGCTAAACAGATCAGGATGTTCATGACTGATTTCTCCTCCACAAACATCCTGAAGACAGATTGTGGGAAACTCAAATCCATCTCTTGTGCATTCAGACAGGAAAGTTTGCTTGCTGGAAAACTATGGCTCAGAAAACCTGGCCTCTGCTCAATGTGCTCCACAAAGGGAATGACACCTCATGCCATGAAGCAATTCCCTGCTCATGAGGAAGAAGCAACAGACAAGCTTTTATTAGACTGACATCAGGTTTTTGGCTTCTCAGAACACCAGCTCTTATGAACTGCCTAGGAAAGGACTAGTGTTATTAGAAAAAGGGTTCACAGCTCAAGCACAAAACAGGAAAGAGCTGCAAGGAAAAGGGTATATGAAGAAATTGGAATAAATGTTTATTGTAGTGCAACCTCTTTAAACATTGTCTTTGACTTGAGAAACTATCAGGGTAAGCCAGAAATAGATGGGACCATATTTGGGGAAGAGAACATTTTTACAAGGCAATTTTTTGCAATGTCATTCTAAGATAGCATATAGGTTTACTGTAAGTGGCATAGGACAGAGGAAATTCTCAAAAGAAAAGTTAAAGCTTGTCTTTGCAGTTCTTGAGAATTCATTACTGGTGAAACTGTCACATCAGCATGCACTCCCCTAAAGACAAAACAGCTGCTGCTCCTGTGGCTCTTACAGAAGTACAAAGTTCGACACCAGGGCAGAGAAAGTTGAGGAAGTCAGTGACATTCCTAAAACAGCAACTACTGACTTCAGCAGGCTGGCATCTGGTGGGTCACACAGACAGGGTGTTACTGTCCTGAAAGCAGATGCCAAAGAACAGCTACACTGGGAGTTATCAAGAGCTCTTACAAGACCTGAGCTGTCATTTTGAGAGAACAACTGGTACGTTTCCTTTCTGAGGGTGAAAATGAGACATTTTAATTTTTTAGGTATTTTTTGCATTTATCTCCAGAAGCAGACCTTGATGAGCTACTGATAAGAGCTTCTTGCATTGCAAAGTACTTTTGGAAGCCCACAAACACTTTTAGAAGATTTTTTTTTTTTTAATAATTTAGGAAAGAGAAAAGTAAAAGCGAAGGACTGTAAGGTAGACATGTACACAAAGGAATATCTAAGATGGCTAAAAAAGAATTTACAAGAAACATGCAAAAAGAACTTTTACAAGGTAGGAGAACACACATTATTCTTTTATTTTAGTATGTCATGTTTACTTCTCATCTTACCTGTCAGATCCCAGAAGCCTGAATATCCTTGTATTATCAGAAATTTCTTGTGTGATCTAGACAATAAAAATAAATATTTACATATTAAGAGCACAAGTGTTTTCATTTTGTTTTTAACATCAGTCAAGAGAAAAGAATTGACTGCGACTGATGTTACTCGACTGACTGCCAATTAAAATCCAATAGAGAACCTAATGCAACTGTCACTTTTAACTAAGATATAAAAGTTGTCTGCAATTCCTCCCACATTACATTAATTCCTCTGGTAGCAACTGCAAGCACAACAGCAGGGCTCAGCTTGGTACTTGAGTTACCAGCGCAATTCTCTTTACAGCCGTGACTGAAAGAGATAGGGTGCAATTAGTGTCACTCTAGAGTGGATATCCAGAAACGCGTCAGGTAAGTTACACATAAAACATACTTTGTTGAAATGCTGGATTATAGTAAGAATACACTAAGTTCATACTCTGAAAATCTTAGCAGAGACTAATTTGTGGTACTTATGTGCACTGCAAAAAGAAAACTTAGTCTTTTGACATTACAGACAAGTGCAACAGACCAGTGTGTTCTGTTGGTGAATCGTACTTGTGTGATACATCTTTATGATCACAGGAATATCAAAGCACCCAAAAAACCATCATGTTCATCAATAAAGTCAACCAAAGCCCAGTGCATATTCCAAAGGGTATCCAGTCACTTTGTGAACAGGTAGCACTGTTTATAAAGCTCCTTTTCTACACATCCAAATTTCACACTCTTGAGGTAAGCAGAGATTCTCCTCTCCTTCCCACATCCCACTAATGCTAGCTGACAATTCACCTCTGGTGCAAAGAACTTGCAAGAGAATTTTAATTCACAGCAATGAAGTTCCTCAGTTTTCTAAAAAAAGTAATTTCTGATTCTGGGGCTGATTTTTTACAGTCTTTGCCCAAATTGCTGAGTTTCTTGCGTCAGAATTCACAGTTCCCTCTTTCCTTTTTCACAGTCAATCAAACTGCTGTGGAAGGTCACAGCTGTGGAAGGGAATAACTTTGCAAGCAGCTCAAGTCTTCCCCAATTAGGCCAACTGTATTAGGAAGAGGGAATCTGAACTGATGATGTCTTCAAAGAAAAAATGCTGCAAGTTAAGTCAGTCAGCTTTTTGTCCCATGCAACAACTTCCTACCTACTACGTAGTATAAAATTCTCCAAAAGTAACAAATATAGTCAAGACCTGAGCCTGGCACTGAAGGCTTTTCATATTACAGACGAAAATAGGTGTATTTCTTTAACAGCTGCAGCCAGTGGGACAGCCAGGAGAGGTAAGGAATTTTAAAAGGCCCAAAAGCTTACCCTAGAGGTGTTCTACAGAAAAAGTTTTAGGTGGGTTGCTTTTTGTCAACAGCCCAGTTCTGCTTTCAGCTCTTCATTTAGGTTCTGGCTTTGGCTTGATAGTAACAAAGCAAGCCAGTGTTCCTGATGCTTTACATAAACAACAAAATGCATCCACTTGGCCTGCAGCACCCTGGGACATGGCCTCTCCCAGCTGGAGCAGAGCCACTGAGTACCAATGAGTACAGCAATGCACAAATGCCACAATAAACATTTGCACCTTGGAAATAAGAAGCAGCCTGACTCCAGCCTTTGGTTCACACAGAGCAGACTCACTCTTAGGACAGACGGGGTCAACTGGGGCTTTGTGCAAGTCAATGTAGTGGTGGAACAACGTGGAATATCTAAGCTTGGCATAGTGTGATTGTATGTGTACCTTAAAATACAATTAGTCATAATAAGCTCAGTTTCTCAGCCAGTGCAACACTGATGGAACAACTGGTAAACTTTGTAAACATTCATTAGAAACCAAATTAAAATACTCAATAAATTCCCACCAAGTATAGCATTTTCACTAAGAGATACACAAGGTTTGCAGCAAGGAAAAAACCAAACTATTTGGGAAGGTAGTTATAATGGTTTAACTCTGTATAAAAATCACATCAAATGGGCTAAAAAAGGGACTACAAGGAGATTTTAGGAAAAAAAAACCAAACAAACCACATTTAGGTCAATCTGGTGTTTTTCTCCTGAAGATGGAAAAATATTTCTTGTGAAAGCTGGGCAATTCTTCAAAGTATTTGTAAGCCAAGAGAACACGGAAGAGACTAAAAAACATCAGGCAACTCATTTGACACTGTGAAAAAAAGCTAAAGCTCAGCAGTGGAACCACTGGCAAAGCCCAGATTTTTGCATCCACACGTGAGAGGCTAAGGAACTGACAGCAGTCTTCAAACCAATTTAAGGCAAAAATTAATATTACCAAGAATTAGGCTTGGATATTTTCTATGGCATCCTGGCCCGGTCTCTTGGTTCTGCTTTGCTTGTTAGATGTGATGGATTCCTGTACAGCGCCACGAATGCTTTATAGCTTATGAAACAAGCTTAGAATGAGACTCCAGCTTCTAGGTCTAACCCAGGAAGTTACTGAAATGTTTTACTCTTTTCCAGACAGCAGAATTGTGCATTTCTCCTCCACGTAGCTTACATTAGAAGCCAGAATTTGAAGCAAAACATAGTACTCACCTCATTTGATCTAAAACTCCTTCCTTGCATGCCGTGTTTCCAGAATGCTAACACACTGTCTTGCAGACAGACTGGTAAGAAAGAACACTGGAATCAGTTTTGAGGCATGAACTGAACTCTTGCTTTTAAGGCCAAAAGCATGAGACTGCAATTTTGAAATCTGCACATGTATGTTCCATTGTATGACATCCACCCACTCAGACTGCAGAACATCTCCCAGGAATCACTGAACCTGCCTCAAAAGTAGCTGCATTTATACATTTATTTGTTTAATGAGCAGGGTTTTAATATATTTCAACCTAACCAGAAAATGTTCTAAATGTCTAGTCCTAGATGTGTCATTTTCCTTGCACAGGAAACCCCTTTAATACTTGCAGAAAATATATATGGAATTTCAACAGAAAAGTTTCAGGAGTGTCTTTGGAGACACTGCCAGGACAGTATAGGCCACTGGAAGCTAATTTGTGACAAGCAGTGTGAGGATTACAGTACATGCAGAGGTCCCAGAGTAAGAAGCTTCCTGTACATTGAATCCTTCCTTCCCCCAATTCCCAACCATCAAGAGCCATAAAAGTAGTACTTTCAGTGGTAATGTCTTCTTGTCCTCTTCTCTGTGGAATGCTATCTTTGGAGGGCCTGAAACTTTAAAGCTTCTCCTAAGAAATAAACTCCCTGCAACTCCTGATGATTTTACATCCCACTGTTCCTCCTCTTCTGGTACTACCCTTCATCTGTGCACACATCCCTCCCCTCTTTCAACAGCAGGTGGTACAATCCAGGTATGTAACTACTGGAGAATTGCCAAAATAATGTATTCTTTCTGTTTCACAGATCTAATTTGTTCAGATTCTGCACAAGGAAACAAAATTTACGTAACCTGTGACATATCACATAGTCTTTGAACTGCTTTATAAAAATGGACTTCATAAACACACATGCAAAGTGAGTTAGGCATGGGTCATCAGAGAGTTTAGGTAGGTTGTGTTAAGGTATTCCTTTACAGGCTAAAAGTCTCCATCGTACTCCCAAGACATTTAGCTTAATCAAGGAAGACTCGAGGATTTTTACTCCATTCCAGTTGCTCCTAGGAAAGCACATGCTGAACCTTTCACTGAGTCTTCTCACACAAAATGAAGTGAGTGAGGTTGTGTTCCAAATGCCAAAGACTAGACAGGTAGCATAACTAATTCTTTACTGTAACATTGAACAAGTAAATTACTGAACATGTCAAGTTGGAAGGGACCCATAAGGATAACTAAGAGCATCATCCGGATGCTGCTTCAGCTCTAACAGGCTTGGTCCTGCATTCACTTCTCTGGGGACCTCAGTCTAGTGATTGATGGCCCTCTGAGTGAAATTTATCTTCCTAATATCCAACCTGAATTTTCCCACATGCAACTTCATATAATTTCCATGTCCTTACTGCTGGTCAGCACTTTGTGGCTGCCAGGGCACACTGTTGATTCATCTTCAGCTTGCTATCAATCCCAACCCCAGATCTCTTTCTGCAGAGCTGCTCTCCAGGCTCTCATCCTCCAGTCTGTATGCATAACTGGGACTACCTCATCCTAGGTGCAGAATCCACCACTTGCTTTTGTCAAATTTCATCCAGTTGATGATCACCCAGCTCTCTAACCTACACGTATGTTCAAGACTAACAATGAAACCCAGCTTACCTATTGATTCAATCTGGAAGTCAAATGTGAGCTCCGATGAGAGTTTGCGGCTGGATTTTAACCTGCCTTGCAGATTCACTATTTTTATGCAGCCTAGACAATAAATAAAGATATGAAGAATTATCTTTAATATAGAACATAATTTGAAGACAGACAGTATGCATGCATATGCATACATATATATTTAGTTGATATCAAACTTACAATCCAAACACACCAAAATGGTATCTCTCTCCAGTTGTGTTACATGGACAACACTCGTCTCTGTAGTGTCTACAAAAAAATGACAGTGTAAGTTGATAACATAAACTAGCATGAAATTTGAAACTGAAGTTCTAGAGACTGAGACATTTTGATGGGTTAGTATGTTTTATCTACTTAAAATCATTATCTTAACAGTGACATTTCTCTTCTCTTAGAGAGGCATGTCCACTTATCCAACATGATGGCTGTGACAGGAAAACTGAAGCTATAGTATTAAAGTCTGGATTTAATCCAGCCTTTTCTGAGCCATGTCACAAAAGCAAATCACATGTACATTGTTCTCCATTTATTCTCTCTGGGTGTAATTGAATATTGCTGTTGCAAAAAGGAAGATATATTTGACTGTCCACACTATGCTGTTTCATTGCACTTTTCTTCTGTCTATACTTCTAAATCCTGACATATTATTACTTAATTCTTGCTGCTATTTGCAGATGTTCCATCCCCAGATGTTCCAAGAACAGGGGCTTATTTCCTTCTCCAAACCCTCAAAAGAAGGGTTTTCTTTTCTTCTGGGTTACAGCTGCAGCAGTCTCCATCACAGCAAATGGGGATTTGACCCACAAGTGATTAGTGGACATGTCAGCTCAAAAGTGAAGTGTAGTTTTGGTCCATTTGTTTGGTAACATTAAAATGACACACAAAGCAGCTCTTACTAATTCAACATTACTGCCAGATTCTGTAGGCATCTTTCATACAGAAAAGAGAAACTCAGTAAATCCATTAGACATGAGAAATCAGAGCACATCACCTAAACCACAAAAGCAGCTTCTGGTTAAAATGATAAAAAATAAAAATCTGTTTCATTGCATCATTGCTCTCCTGCCAGCAGGGGACAGAAATAAGCTGATACAACAAAAGGGTTTAAATTTGAGTTACAAAAGAGAAGAAAACCACAACATAGACACAACATGAGAACACACAAGTAATTCAAGGAAATTAGCGAAGTGTGGAAGGCACAATGCAAAAAAAGAACAGAGAAGAGATTAGTACTCCTGTATTTATGCACCAATACAGACAATATTGAGAGAGAAACGACAACAGGACATTTGTCTTCAGCATGCCATTTTTATGGATTGTGCTACAAAGTCACACAGTTACAGATACGAGTGAAAATAAAACGCTTTGTCTGAAGTAGTGTGTTAATTGGCCATCCACTGCTCACTCTGGGTATTGTAACTACGCTTTAAACTGTGCCAAAATCTGCTGGACTTCTCAGAAGCAGGAAGGTCAGTGTGTATTTTCCTGGTGGAAACTGTTTCTCTTAGTGAATTCCACAGTACACACTGCTGCATATGTGTATGCCAGCACAGAGCTAAGTATAAATTCACTGTGAATCTACAAGGGATCCATGCCTGGCAAAAACAAAACTATTTACTGCTTCTGAACCTGCAAGCCATGACTAGCAATGAATCCCTACTGCATCTAGGTTCAGGGGGCAACCTTGCAACTCAAAAAAAGTAATTCTTAGTGCACCTCCTTGAGAGAATTTCTGCCGTTGCTCAGATGGTGGCCTCCTCACTCATGGTGCCCACACTGGTGATGGGCAAGTACCTGGTTTCCTGCTACCAGTAGTCCTAATCCTTTTTGCTTTCCATAAACACCACAAGAATGCTCTATCTCAGCAGGAGGCTGGTAACACCATTTCTAACCATGGTGGCCCACTGCAGGAAAGCCAAACTACATCTTCCAGAGATGTCAAAAGGAATTGCTCAGAACGCCATTTTACTAGAACCTATTAAACAAACAGAAGTCGTGGCGCCAGGGTAGAGCACAAAATAGCACAGAAGGTAATAAGGTGCTGCCTGATTTATGGAAATGCAAGAAACTCCATCCTCTGCTATACCAAAAATCTCAAGGAATCCAATCAGTTCAATGAGGAGAAACATCAAAAAAAAAAACTGCATGTGCAAGGAGGTTCCAACCAGATATCCCTTTAAGCAGAGAACTTACAATTATCACTTAGCCTTAATGATTTAACCATTTGCTTCCTCTTTTAGTGCTTCAGCTATAACACGAGAGCAAAGAACATTTCGGAATGCAATGACAACAGCACACAAACCTGTTTCTGTAAACCATGAAGAGGTAGAATTTGGGTTGACAGTCTCAAACTTCACCACCTGGTTGAAGTCTCTTCCTCTACTGACACCAACACAAACTAAAGGGAATTCCTGCTCGGGGACTACCAGCATTTCAAACAATCTCAGTGGACAAGGTACAGGAAAATCTATGTGCTAGATGAACAAGTAAAAATAGATATTAGAAGGGAAAAAAAATGTAGTCTGAGTTGCTGTTATTCAAACTGTATGGTAAATTTTATGCCATACTTTGTAACATTATGTTTACTTCTTCAGATAACAGGAATTGATAAATACAAAAGGCTTGAATTAAGAAGTTTGGAGCATCTCATGTCAATTCAGTTAAAATGAAATAGCATGTTTCTATCATGTGCATCCTTTGCAGGTGCCCACAGGAGACAAGAGTGCTCATCATGGCTCTCCCTGGCTACTGAGCCCCTAAGTCTTCTCTTCCAGGCTGAGTGAATTGTAGCAGATGCCTTTTTTTATAAACATGAGCCTACTCTGTCTCTGTCTCTTCAGGTGACATCAGATGGGGAGATAACAAGCATTTCTGGGCACCTCAGTGTCAAAAAACATAGAATAAATGGTCACTTTCTCTCTAGTATGCAAGACCACTGTTAACCCATGTCTCGGCCTGTGAGTCTCAGTTTTCTATTGTGCAAATGCCGGGCAATGTTCATGGAGAGAAGGGCTTGGTTCTCTGACTCAAGTGCACCCCAAAAACATAAACATTTATTCTGAGTCGGTTAATACTTGACATATTTTTAAGTTATTTTCAATATAATATAACAGAAACCAAGAGAAAAGTCTAATAAATCAAAAAATGGCTAATACTTAACAAGTCATTACAAGATAACTGGAAGTGAACATGAGAGTAATTGTAATTTTACCTTGATTAACATAAATTTTTGCATTGGTTCAACCCATTCTAACAAAACAATGCTAGACTGTAGTGCTCCACAAAGGTACTTGTGGCCTGTGTAGGGATTCCTCACTGCCAAAAAAGGGTAGAGAATATTAGTGTACTAAGCACATAAAAATTATAAACAATTTCCAACTATGTAAGAGTCCACATACTTTTGGAAAATACCCACCACGCCCACTCTAATCTTTTATATGTTTAAAAAATAGCTGATTGCATACACATCTGGAGCGTCTTGGGTCTACTGTGTTGGTTTGCCTACACTACCTCAAAACCACCATAAAGAAGCTGTTAAAGAATGGCTTTTTCTACGACAGTTACCCAGCAGGCAGTGAACAGCTCAGCTGCCCTTCAAGCACTGACACAAGAAGACTGAAATGCAGGAGAAGTCTGAAATTTCATCAGAAATACAGAGCACTTCTAGATCATCAGGAAATCCAGTTGAGACTGAAGAACAATAGAAGAACAGGAAGTGCTGCTCTTCCATTGTCAGGACTCCATTAAAAACTGGCAGAGAACAATAGTTGCAAAATCGAGCCCTGTGAAATCTGAGGTTTCACAACTTCAATTCTACAATACTGACAAAATTTCACTCCTTAAGCACTGCCAATATATCCTTTAAGACAAACAAGTGTTATTTTGCACTTAGTACAAACACATCTAAAGACCAGATTTTACTGTGCAGTGAAGTGATTGTGGGCCATCAGGAAATTAAAAACACAGTTTAGATAACAAGCTTCCACAACCCAGAACTATACACAGAAGTGTAATATGCTCACGCTAACCTACTGCCACAGAAACTCACCAGCAATCCCTTGGCACCTTAAACATCAGTGCTTTATTTCATTAATCCGAGTTCTCACTCAACATCAGTCAGACTGACTGCAAAGCGCAGCAAAGAACGCTTGGTGTGACCCTGAGTAAGGCTAAACTCAGCAGCAGAAACGACAAAACAATCACCAACACCTGTAAGGTGCAGAAAGAAGACCAGAACTTCTCGTCTTTTTCTGCCTCCTGTGACACTCCTGCTGCCCCGAGGCCAGAAGTAGACTTATGTGCCAGCAGGAATGGAGGCTCAGGCCACAAGAAGTCAGACTCTTACAGCCACCCTTGCTGTGTTCACATATTATCACTTACACCTATCATGCACAAAGGGCTCCACGCTTAGGAGGCTGAGCTACCTCTGTATATGAAGACTCCCCCTCAATTATGCCAAGTACCACGGCACCCCTGCTAAATTCTGTACCTGGCAGGACAAGAATCACAGAGGAGCACACGACAAGGCTTCTCATTTTATGAACAGAAACCTAGGACTATCCAGCCGTCCAAATAATTTCTGTGCCAGAAAGTCAGAGTTTTTATGTACTGACCCCTGTCAATTCACCCCGTGGGTGTTCCCTGCAGCATTCATTAACACTGACGGTGGTTTGGGGGTTTTTTTAATCTATCTGCCTCCCCTTTAGAACATGACTTAACACAGTGCAGCTTCGAGACTTTGGTAGCTGGCACATTATTGAACACATTACAAAGGCTTCAGAGACAACACTGTCCTCAAAGAATTAAAAATACTCCTTTGCTTTTTATCACCCAATATTGATAACTGAAACTTGTGCTAGCAATACAGGTGGCTTAATCCTGATGGCAACTTCTCTAAGTTCCTCCATCCATGGAGATTAGGTTCTTCTTGAAGATTGGTTTCAATTTTGACATCATTCTGCTTCTCTGCATTTCTTGTAAACTGTCGTTAAATATGAAGAGCTAAATGGGAAAGTTTTCATTACCTAAACCCAAGGACTAACCTGAACAAGCTCATTGTCTGCAAATGCACAACTTCATAATAATGAAAAAAGTCTCTGCTCCCTTTACCTCCTAAACCTGACTCAGTAATCTTAATATTGCCACCATTTGTGCTGCTTCTTCACATTTATTCTCCAGACCTTTACTTACCAACACAACACTTTTGACACCATTTAGTGTCAGGAATTTTTGTAGATACCGCAAACTTCCTACAAAAGATAAACACAAAATTATTGATCAACTAAAACAATTGAGTGAACTTGCTTTTTAGACAGTCACTGATAGAAAAGTATCTGCCACACCAAAAAACTAAAAATATACGTTGGTGTATTTCTCATGAAATCATGGAAACAATAATTTGAAATTTTATCAGATAAGCCAAACTGTTATTTGCTGGTGACAGGAATCAGAGTTTCTATAGAGATTAGAAGACAACAGGCACTACTGAGACTGGCCACAGTACTCCTGACAATAAAAATACTTATTTGATGCTGTAGAAAGTAAGGAATAAATACACTGATAAACAGATGCTGCACTCAGAGCTATGAACTGGGAAAACAGTTTTAAACTGTTTCAAATGGAGCAGTCTAGAAGTGACTGATAATGCAAAAGGACTGAACAGCACAAAACCTGAGTCCTGGTCACAAATTTTGGTTGGAACAAGGCATGGAAGGTTTGAAAGGAACTGCCCAAGGATACTCCAGTGAAAGAAGCTGGAAATGAGACTTGTCACACACATTTTCTGCTACTGAATGCTTGCCTACCAAATATCATAAATTGAGGTTAGAAGATTTTGCAAATGAATATATAAACTCCAAAAATTACTTCAAATTCAACTTTGCTTTGCCTTTTTTCTACCAAAACCTCTGCTTTATCATTTTTCATGTAGCATTTTTTCATTATCATAGTGTCCAGGAACTTGTTTAATACACTTTATGGTCTGGTAGAAAAAAAAAGTTCTGTTCTACATATCAAATGTCTGTCTCCTGCCTGGCTAAATGTTACTACCCTGATACCCTACAACCAGAGGTAAAACAGCAAAACAGATTATCTAAATTAATCTCTCCTGCTTTTGAATGACTGGCTTGGCACTCTAATTCAGGTTGTGCTGCATTTTTCTTGGGAAGTGACATGACTGGACAAGAATTTTTCTGAGTCCTCTGCAATTTAAGCGAGGTACCATTCCAGGCAGAATCTAGTGCGGTTTTCCTAGCATGATCCTTATGGTAATTATGGTTATTAGTCCACTGCTGATTCAATCCTCAAGCCAAAGTCACCCACCAAAGTCAAATTTGGAAGAGAGGAGCAGAACAATAGTGCAGGTACACAGAAGACAACAATTCAAAGCACAAATTATCCCTAATTAGAATTTAACTTCTAGGAAGAACATAATTTTCAGACAAGTGTTGCCCCATTATGCTTGCAGATAACTAAACAAGAAGCCTTTCCTGAACCCAAGAATTACATGCTAATAGGCTTTTAATAGAACCAAAGGTAGCAAAGAATCAAATTTTCTCTAATACAATTTCCTAACAGAAATCCTATCCTACTAGAAAAATCAGAATCTCACTATGCACTTTAAGAATGAAAAATTTTCCTGCAAACTAGATTAGTATTACTACCTTC
>VZTR01014435.1:33221-69736 GCA_013400775.1 Chaetops frenatus
GCTCTAGATGCACCTATTGTATTCAGAATAGATTCTGAACCATTCAAATCAGATCTGAACTTCAACCATTATGGCAGAAAATGCTATAAAATTTATCCCATTCCTCAGCAGATATAAAGTGTCTGAAAACTAAAATGGAAAACACAGATAAACACACAGCTCCAACCCCTTGAAACCTGCAAACACAACTTGGGATTTTTGTCGCAAAATAAAGCCAATTCCAAAAAGCTACTGAGGAGATAATGAAACAATCTATTTACTCAGCCAGGAGATGTGGATTATTAATGATTAATGTATCTGGAATCTACCTCCTCCATCAGTGATACTTCAGCAGTGGACACAGAGCTAGCAGCTACTCTGAGATAAAAAAGGGAAAAAAACAGCCTCTTTTTCCTTGATCACTTCAAAGAATTAGCCAAAAAAATTCAATTTTATGACCAAGGGAATAGATGCCATCAGCGGGGAAACCACTAATCTGCTTTTGACTAGTGCCACAGCAAAACCCCAGCAACAAGTACACAACTACTTAAGAGGCCATGGTTCACAAATGACAGTCCTTTGTCCCAAGCGCCTCTGCATCAGAGGTCACATGGATTCAGGTGAATTCAGGTGTTGTTGTGAAAACCTAATAAACACCCAACAGACATGCTACTGTCTGAGATGAGTAATACCTCCTGGAAGAGTGAAGACAGGGAGGCAAGGCCCATGTTTTGGCTCTGAAGATCACCTCAGGGCATGTGGCATGAAGAATGCTCACACTGGCATTAATGAAAAGCCCAGGACACTTTCTTCCTCATACCATCACACCTGGGAAAATCTACCCTCTCTTTCTGTGACAGCCCTGCAAGGGGTAATTTCTCAAAACTTGTAGTGATGCAAATACAGCACTCACTCCAGCCCTCCAGCTGCACAACCCTGAGGTAAGGTCTTTGGAAAGGAAGCATTAAGGATTGGTTTCTGAAAAAAAATGAACGGCACTGGTGTTATCTGCTGTTATGTCTTCTGAAGAAAGAGGAGCCCAAAGGTGCTGCTCACTTGAGAAGGCAGCACCAACACTGCAAGTAATGACAAACAGTTCTGAGGGGCAAGGCAGAGGGGGAAAATAAGGGAGGTACACAGCAGTAAGAGCTCATCATACCTGTCTGATTGCTGCAGTAAACCGGAGAGAAAGAAATGTCATCAAGGGCAACATAACCTCCCTTGGCGCTATTGAAAGCAACTTCAAATATTACCTGGAAATTATAGTAAGTTGTTATTCATCTGCCATATACTCAGCAATAATTTTGGTGCACATCTTTGAAATACAGAATTCTGACTGGATGTCCCAAACAGACTCCAGCACTTCTCATGCAGTGCTGCAAGTGTCGGGGCAAATTAAATTGTATCACTTATTAGGGATATAAATCAGAGTCTGACCTTGGCACTGGATCTTTGCTCACTCAAGGTCAAGGAAACACCAAAGGGAACATAGCTCTTCTTCTGCTTTATGAAGTACCACTTTTAAAGATGCAGTAAGGCTTCTGCCATTGTATTATACAAAACCACTATTCACAATCATCAGTCTGTAATCTGACTAGAGCTCCAGTTTTATCTAGAATCTATCTGGATCAAGAACTAAAAACCCCCAGTGATTATAACTCTGCTATTAAAATATTAAATTTTACAGTTTTCTGTAAATATCGTCAGACATTGAAACTCATGACTTGGCATTAGCTGTCAGGGAAGATTTCCTGTACAGAATTTATTTAAGAACCAGAAAAGCTATTGCTGTGTTTTATTTACCACAAAGATCAAACAATGCTTGTATTTAGTCATTCCCAGGGGACATAATTTCCTCAAGTAAGTGGAGAACAATCTATAACTCTTGAGGAAGTGTCTTAAAATTTCTCTTAAGCATCAAAGGTCTGAGATAAAGGAAAACTTAGAGAACCAGCCCCAGGGACAAAGCAAGGAAATAAGGACAAATGCTTTCAGAGTGAGATTCTTTTCAGTGAAAGCAATGCCTGTGATGTTTTGCCTAAGGATGAGAGGCAAACTAGGAGAGCTGGGTGAAAGAATCCTGAGCAATCTCCTTTAGCCAGATTAAACAGAGGAAGACCCTCTTGAAGCAACGAAAGAATTTCTATGTTAAGGTTTAATATTATTTGTATAAAATGATCTCTGAAATAGTTACTGTGTTGGATTACATAGAAATTCTCTGAGCAGATTAAAGGCCTGTCTAGCCCAGTGTCTTTTTTCCAGCATAGAGCACCTACAGAAAAAACTGAAGACAATGACAGGTTTTCACTTCTTCTTCCCTTACATTACATTCTTGATGGATTCTTCCTTTCCCATTTATTTTTCTAATCAGGTTTTTAACTGATCTTAGTGGTATCTACGGTATGTTGTTGAAGTGAGTTCTATGGTTGTGTCATACATGAAAAAACTCCCTGTTTTATTTTAAAACCGTTACATGGTAACTAAGAATTTGGAACAACAATGTAAATTTTGAGAAACAGGGAACAGTTAATCTTTTCTGTGTCCTTCATGACTGTTAAGAACCTCTACCACGTTCTACTTCCATCTTTTATTTAAAAGGGCTGAAAACTGTTATTTCATTAATGTAACTTCTCCATACTCTTAATTATCTGCCCCTCCCTCTTGGACAATAATTTCTTAATCTTTTTTTAATCTTTTAAAATCTTTTTTTAACTGAGTGAGCTGAAGTTGCATACCCTGCTGAACACATTTGCCCACTGGTACAACATCCTGTGTTTTGCTATTTATTCCAGTATGGATGGCTTCCAGCATTCTGGATGGATTTTTGAATGCTGCCAGGAAATGAGAGGGTATTTTCACAAAATCAACAACAGTATTGCCAAGCTCTAAGTGAACATTAATTAATTTCCATTGATAGTGCTAGGACTGATTTTCCCCTTTTAGTTTGTATTTACTGAATCAATAATTCACTTACCATTCAGTATTATGAAGCCTTATGAGAACTACACTCATTTCCCTTGCAGTCTGATGATTTAAATGGACGATCACTGATTTTCTAGAGTTTAAAAGGGCTATATGACATCTCATGAAAATTATCTTTACCCCTAGTAATTTCTGGAAATCTGCAGGTTTATGGTGAATTAGCAAATAACTTAGGCAGAATTAAAACAAGTAGAATTTATTTGTAATCCATGTATCAGAAGTATATTTGTACAGAGAGAGTATATGTGTGTGTATATCTATATATATAAAAATGACACATATATGTGTAAAATATATGTGTAAGTATATATGTATGTATATAATACACATACACCATTTATTTCAATCTTCTAAGTTTTGGATATTTTTTAGAAAAAATAGGGAATAAAATATTGAATTTTTTTTCTGATACTCTTGAAAGTCATAATAACCATCAAGGGCTGTCTTTCATATTTAAGGACTACTGTACTCTTAGGACCCAAGTTTGGACGCTCTCTCATGAACTGCAGGATCTAAGTAATGTTTTTAAAGTTTTTCTTCTGCAGTATTTTTCTCATGCATTATTTTATGATACTCAGCATCCTCAAAAATGGATCATGGAATCACAGAAATAGGGAACTGAGAGAACCTTGGTAATATTCAGCAACTGAAAAACCTCACATCAGTCAGACTCTACAACCTCCCAAGGTACTCCCATCAAGCACTACGCCACCTGGCTTCAAAATCAAGCATGAATGTTAAAAATGATCCCTTCTTGACTCCTATTATGCAAAGGGTGAAGAAAATCACAGATCACCACCATCTTCACAGCCATCTTTCAGGCACTGGATGGTCCTTGCCACGTTTCTGGCTTAGCTTATGTCTTATGTCTGGGGCAACCTGGAAGTCACAGCTGGACTGTACAGGAAAGATTGCTTTACCTCCATGGGATATGGGGCATTGAAGTCGACTTCTGCCAGTGCCCAGTCTGCATTCAGTGCACTGTCTGTTTTCCAGATCTCTTCATAAAAGCCACTCACATCTCTTAGGTAAACAGTAAAAACAATGCTGCTTTCCTGCTTAAGTTGATAATAAAAAGATAAGCAGCCAGATACTGGGGCTGTGGTCTTTGGTGAGATTAGTTGGGCCACTTCTTGAAAATGTTTGACGTAAACAGAATCCACATACATGTAGTGACCTAGAAGCAGAAAAAAACTTGGTGTAAGGACACACTTTGAAGAACACCATGTACCAAAAGTATCAGGAGATGAACAGGGACTAGACATACATATCTATGACCTGGCCAACAATGGTTGCTTCCTAGACAACTTTAGTAATTTTAGAAGGTTTTTTTCTTTCCTCTCTTTTCCTCCTATGTGCAATGCAAAATTGTTTGTAAGATACCACTGGCAAAAGAGTCAGCCTTGGCAATTTATTTTCTTAAGTCTTTCATAAATAAAATTTATGTCTGAAACATAATAAACTCTAAACTTTGGGAACCATTCATAAATGGAAAAAAGTGCAACAACGGTGTAAATTCCCTGCTTCTCAACAGCTCAGTATAGTACTTAGTCTTTCTCAAGTGTAACTTTTACTGAAGCAACACAAGTAAATGAACAAGATTATAAGCCATGTGGTTTCTCATGTTTTACACAGCAGTTCATTTAATACATCAAATTATTGTCAAAAAGCTTTTAATCCTTACAATTCTGCTCAGTGTATCTAGGATTTGGTTTGTAAATGTCTTATTCTTACTGCACAGACTGCAGTTTTTATGTAAAATCCTTAAAGAAGATTTTTGGGAGATGTTAATGAATGGAAAAAAGCATTACGCATGAGGAGAGTTCCTTCCCATCAAGAATATAAGTCAATATGACCTGCAGGATTTTCAAGGGGTACAACTTCTAATACTTTGATTTTGGGAGTGCTATCTCATTTTAAATAGGACACATCCATGTTCACAAACATGCTGTGCATTGTAGTTTTTCTTCTGCACTCCCAGAAACACACCATCAAACAGTATACAATAAACAAAAAAATGATTCTTCTCAAGTAGCCTGCAGGAGACTGAAGAACCAGACTGGTGGGATACTTCAGCATGAACTCTGCAAACTGTGCCGTTTGGTTTGTGTGGCCACCACTACATTAATTAGCACACAGCAGCCTCAGACCTTTGGATGTCAGTTCTTGCTTCACTCTGGTGGAAGGAAGGGAAAGGACTTGCTTGGTTGTGGGTTTCCTCCAGATTGCTCACTGCCAGGGGACTGGTGACTTCAGTGATACTTGCCTGTGAGGTTCTCAGCTTCACTTTTGTTCTGCAGTTTCAGCACGTGTCATAGCTTAGCTATAATCTCCCTGCATGATGCAACTTCACAGAGCCCAGTTCTTGCAAAAAAAGAAGGCTCTTCTGTGAGTTTGGTTTCTTGAGGTTTTCTCAGTAAATGGTCATGAGTGAGGGCTTGGTGTGAAATAGAAAAGCTGTGGCTACAGGAAAACACATCCCTCCCAGTTGGGAGCATTTCCTGTCACAGTACTTATTTAATAGGTTGATCCACTCTCTGCTGTTGAAGTTGTGGTAAATTAAACTTCTATCAGGATTTTAGCAACATTTCAGTGCCAGGGGTGATGCTGGGGTGGAGTGACTCTCTGTACTCAACCCACACAATTGTGAAATAAATAAAAAGGCACAGCGGCATGAGTTAAGGAAAGAGGATCAGCCCCGCTTTTCAGGAGATGTGATTCCTTGCACTCCCACAAGCATCATGTTGTCCAAAAGACACAGCAGCCAGATGTCCTGACCATCACCTGCTGTGGTACTTTGTGCAAAGCTGAAGTTATCCTCCAACCCTTCTTCATGGCTGTGTAAGAAACTCTTTCCTGAGCAAGGTGTCCAGGACCAGCATTTCACACAAGGCAAGTGCAGAAATTCCAAAAATTCTTTCCAGCATTATGACTCTGAGGGGCTGTACTAACAGCACCGCATTTGACTGAAAGAAACAAAACTTCTAAACTGTGCAGTTTAGCCCAAGATTCTCCAAGTATGTTTTAATACCTTGGTCTTCCTACTCAACTCTCTCAGTAGCCACTGGAAAGAAAACCCCTGCCAGATGTACAGAGCAGCAGTACAATAATCTAAAACTGATTGTGGCCCATACATTTAGAATACACAGAAGACTTTCCACCTCTCCCATCCAAAATTTTACCCTTACCTCTGAGTACTTCTGATTCCTAGCAAAGAGTGTAACAACCTATTATAAAGCTTACAGGCAATTTTGTGTGAACTTCTGTGAAATCCCCCAACCTCTTTCTAATCCCTTTTTTTTCCCATAAATCACTCTTACCATCCCCACCCCAACCCCACAATGGAAAAAACTCAGATAATAATAACTTGCAGTACAAGAGTCATACATGAATCACAGACTCAGATTTTTCCACTATATTTCTGCTCTACAATTGTTGCTTACCCAGTGCACTCTTAAGTGTGTGGTCCTTGGGCAGGATAGACTGAGAATTCCGAATGTTCCCTCCACCAACAAACCAGTTGACGTTAGGATTCCAGCGGTTCACATAGCCACAAAGATGATTTTCTTCAAAGTCACATTCTGCAATTGCAGACACTACCAGCTGAGTGCACACATTTTTAATACAGAAATAGGAAGAGCAAATTGCTAAACACTGGCCTTGCTTCACATATGGCAGAGCAGATAATGCCTGTATTTACAGAACTGGACACAGCATTTAAGAGCTCATAATAAATAGAAGCAAACCTATCCAAAATTTTTGATAAATTTTTGATAAAATTTCCATTTCCATCCTCTTTGGACTAATCTGTCCTTTCATCATTTGCCAGGACAGGACTACTGCAATTTAGAACCAAATAAAGCAGGTTTAAATATACCACCTCCTCGTAGTAAATAGTCAAAGCATGACTTCCACTTGTAAATCAGGGATGGCCAGAAGCAAAGCAGGATTACTATTTCGTAACAGTAAAGAAACTGCTTTATTTTCTTCACAGAGCCAAGGAATTGTGACAACTTGGTTGGATTCCACCAGAGCTCTCCAGAAATGTGAAGACCTCCCAGCCTCCAAGACACTGGAATTTTTGAACTTCATTGGTAGTTTTTAGCAGATGTCATGAGGAAATAGCAGTAAGTGTAAATATGTATGAGCAGAGTTTTCAGTCCGCAGCCTCAAGATGACACTGTAAGGAAGCCATGAGCAGGCAGAGAGCTGAAATAATCTTGCAGCTGTTATGTCTAGTATTTGAAGCAATGCAAAGTTTTTTTTCTTTAAATATAACAGTTGTTCCTGCTTGAATAATAAATAGATTCGGAATTATATTGTTGTATATAATATGTATATGTATGTGTATGTGTATATGTATATGTATATGTATATGTATATGTGTGTATATTTATGTATGTATGTATGTATATATGTATATATATCACAGAGATAGGTGAAAAAACCCCCCTTACTAGTTCGTGCATTTTTAGCTTAAAAATTATCTGTATTGAATATGGCAGTGTACTTTTCAATTAGGAAAAAAAGCAATCGCTTTTTTTTTAAACCCAGACCTTCCATCCAGTTTTAAAACTGCCAACAAGGTATTTTTTTCTATGCAGAGAATATGAGGGCTGAGCAGAGAGTACTTACCAATACAATATCCAGAAGTTATTTTGATTTCAAAAACTGCTATACTGGTGGATTTATCTTGTCCCATTTCAGCTTCCAGTACAAGCTGCACAATATAAACCAAACTGTCAATTTCAGAATTTCATTAATACCTTGAATATTTAAACAGGATAAACAGGAGATCAAATTAAATGTTTCTTGGGGAACCATCATCCTTACAGTCAGTGTGTGAAGGAGCTTGGCAGAATGCATTAAAGATGGAGCCAGTGCTCTTCTTCCACCACAGAAGACATGCTGAAGGATAGTGAGACAAGGCAGAAAATTCCCACACTTCATTTAAGAGTATGGAACTCCATATTCCTCAACTGTGGTTATGCAAGATGTTATTGTGAGTGGCCCAACATGATGGTTTCTGGGTAGAAATACTCTTCTGTCAGCATTTGACTTCTTCCAGAAAGGCACAGAGGGCAGGAATAAGTGAGCACAGCCGCCTGAGGACCTGGGAGCTCCCATATCTGCCCCGTGGCACCAGCAGCTGCGCCGGGATACCGGGAGATGAGGCATCCTCACAGCAGGGCTCAGCTGGCCATGTGTCCCCGTGAGCTGCTCCACGCTGCTGCTGGTCAGAGCACTGCCTCATGCCAGCTCTGCTCGTGGGTGCTAGGGACAGAGGGCTCAGCTGGCTTGTGCTGCCAGCCTTAGAAATAAAAGCCAAGATCAGGGCACAAAATAAGTTTGCATACATTAAAAAAGCAGTTTCTGCAGCCCGAAACCCAGTTTTCTGGTATGCACCAGAAAGCCTGTGGCGTCTTCTAAAACTGGGCTTACCTTATACTTCTTTGTGCTGTTTGTTAAATCTAAGCTAGCTATGAGCCAGCTGTCTGATGGCTCCTTGGCTGACCACAGCAAACGATCAAAACTTTCTCCTTCCCGTCTCAGGTACAGGCTGAGCCTGGCAGGGTCAGCCGAGGCGGCTGAAGTCGTCGCTATCTGATAGATCAGTCTGACACAGCTCCATTCCTCGGAGTACAGATCAGGGCTGGACAGCACTGCTTTCTCACCCTCATAAGATGTATCCACAGAAATGTAATGTCCTGGGAACAGACACACATCAGAGTAATAAATGTCAGAGGTTTTGCTGTTGCATCCCCAGAAAAAGTACTGATTTAGGTAGGAAGGACAGTTCTGGCACTAGGTCAAGAGGCTGAGACTGCCACTCATCTGGTAAGTCATTTAGCCTTTTGATATCCTGTACTCACACGAATGTGACTTCATGTGTCTCCCACCGTTTTTAAATACAATCTTTAAAATTATTGGAAATTTTAAGACAAGATATTTTATCAGTGTAAGACAGATTATTAAGTAGCACCCTTTGGAACTGATAGCTGTAGATAGACAATTTGATTGACAAGACAAGTTGCATGCACATACAGGAATATTTTGCAGGAGTATTTAGTTGCTTCATGGGTCAAAACCTTTTATTTCCACATAGGTTTTAAAAACAATACATAAAATGAGACATTGCAGCTAAAAACTCCCAAAGCACTCCTGGTTTCAAAGAATAAAACTAGAAACACACTTCTAAGTAGTAAAATTAACATGTTCAAGTCTGCTGATTCAAAAAATTGTGAAATGTAAAGCAACATTTTAACGTACCAGCAGACCAAGATTATTTTAAAATTACTCTCTGGAGCAAGGTCTAAAACAGCCTTCTGTATAAAACTGAAAGGGTGCAATGACAAGCTAAAAGTACATGAGGACGCAAAAAAAGTGCAAAAGAAACAACATGTAGAAAAATGGGAAAACAGTAAATAAAATAGAGTGAAACATAAGGATGTTCCCAGACACTCTAAGAAGTTATCAAAGCCAAGGTCAGAAGAGTAAAATGGAAAACAGGAGTCACAGAAACCTGAAATGCAATGCCAGAAACAAGTGATACAAAAAAAAAAAGAAAATTAAAAAAATAAAAATAAATTTTAAAAACCTAAAACACTACAAAACAAAACAATAAAACAAACTAGGGTACCCAGGTCTGAAACATTATCCCATAGACTATCAGGAAAATGATCCTTTTAAGTTTGTGTTGATGTATATTAGACAAAGCCCACTTCTGATACTTATTCTCATCACCCGAACTGCAAGTATGAGTTACAAGTGCTGTCAGGGCCTGTATCAAATTAGCCCTTTACCCAGTAGCACATCACACTTTCCAGAGCATATACTTCTTCTTTAATCACATCTCATTTAACCACAGAGCTTGTCAGTTCCATGCATATGTAAATACTTAGATAACTCGGGAATGTCAGCAGTCGCACTGATGTTAAATGCATTGCTTGCCTTTGAGGCACAAAAATCCACTCCCAAATCCTGCCCGAACCCTCCCACTCTACCATGACACCCTGGGGTTGCTTCCCAGAAGCTCCCTTGTTGCCTTTTCAAAAGTATTCTTTCCAATGGAAAGAAATCATCTGCATAGAGAACAACCACCCCATCCCCTCAAGGCAAAGTGCAGGTGTAGATCTGCTTTATGAGGTTCCCAAAGTCCTCTCCCACAGACCCCTGGGGAAGATGCCAGCAGCACACAGCCACTCTGACAACACATGACTCCTTGGGAAGTGCATGTTACAGCATCCCCCTGCATCTGCTCCCTCTCTCACCTGCAGACACAGTGCACAGCAACCCATTTGGACTGCACTATTTGTCTAACTAATGTGAGATAAATGATTGCCAGAAGAGAGTTGCAGCCCTAAGGAGTGTAAGGGGCTGTGCAAATACAGAAAAGCCGCATTTTCTTTCCCTTTTTAGGGAATGGAATTTTTTTTTGCCTCTTATAATAGTTTCTCTTTATATCTACTGTCTGGTTTTAGTCTACTGGGGAAAGATGCAAAAGCACTGGTTAAGTACAAGTAACTTGTTACTGCAGCAGTATTTGAAAGAAAAATAAACACAAGGATAAATATTTAAAAATAGGCACCTAATGTGCATGCCAAATACGTAATCTGCCACTACATAAAATGGGAGTCCACAGCATCCACTTGCATGCATATACCCAGTTAGTTCACACAAGCTAGCACAGACAGCATTTATTTGCTGGCATATGCCTGCCCAAGGCATGCGTGTTTTTTCACAGGATGATAGAGGGAAATCACCAAGACTCCATCAGAAGTCAAATGCTTCTTGCACATTTGGTTTTAATGGATGTAATTGACAATACCCAATTCAGATGAAAAGTCTATGTTTTTAGGCTATCCTGAATTTGGATCATTTTAATTACAGTGAAACCTACAATTCAGAATCCATGCCAGGCAATTTCAGTTTAGATTTCAGCCCTGTTTTTATCTGCACTTCAAGCAAAAGCCCATAGAAAACAGATCCTTCCTATACTAGTAATCTTCTTTCTTTCTTTTTTTTTTTTTCTTCAGAAATAAATTAGCATTGACATAGGAAAATACATTCACATGAAGACCTCAAATTACCAGCTATGAGGCTTAGATGGCTGCCAGGTTTAAAAACTTAATTATATGTAGACTAATGTTTCTTCTACAAAAATAGTGGTTTAAAAGAAAACCTCTTCTAAATTCCAATTGGGACAATTATGTCACTGTAAATTAGACTCTGCTGTCTGTGTGTTGTGCACTTGCTCCCACTTTGTCTAATTCACCACAGGTATGAGAGCAAAGATCATGAACTCCCTTTTTAACTGTGGGTGGGGGTCGGTTGCTTTTTCTAAAAAGATTAATTTTACATATTCATTAACTCCCCAGAAAGAGAGTGCTCTCACTCCCAACTTAATAATTTTAGCTTCTTTTGAAAATTTAAATGTGCAATTGGCTCCACTGAAATCAATGTGAGCACTGATAGAGAGCCTTATGTGCAAGTTGAAATGCTTTGCTGGTCAGGATCAGGGAGCGTGGCACTTGGCAGTACCAGGCACAGAAAATGCCAACATTAAATTTCTTCCAAATGAATGCCAGCATTGACTAAATGGCCTTTAGCCTAAACTGTGCTTCAGTAACAGCAATGACATGCCATTGATGGAGAAAGGAAGGTCTCACAATGCAAACCTCAAGGACTGACACAGAGCGATTGTGAGAGCAAAGCAAGGCAAAGAGGGGGCTCCTTGGAGTAAAGAAGTAGACAACTTTCCACACTTGTTTGTGGGAGTAATAGAAGGTTATTTTCCAGTCTGTGGAGAATTTGATGAATGCACAGTGGTGTAGCCTCTCAAAAATGTAACATGCAGATTCATTTTGCAGCATGCCACAATCCTCCTGCAAATGCCCATGACAGTTAATTTACAGCAGTCATTCAGGAGTTATCAAGAGAAGGCTACTCTTCAAAATCACAGGAAGGCAGATGAGAGTAGTCACAAAACTCTAGGAAAAGCCTGCTGACACAGAAACACAAGCATGCAATTCCCAGCAATTGCTTACTCAGGGGGCAGATGCAGCCCTAAGAAGTGTAAGGGGCTGTGCAAATACAGGAAAGCTGAACTTTCTTTTTCATATTCTGACTGATGTGACTTTTTGAGTATCATGGAGAGTGGCCTGGCAACTACATAGACAATTCCTTCAGGACTCTGGGATGCATCTCATCAGGTCCCATAGGCTTATGTGTGCTCAGGTTCCTCGGGTGGTCACAAACCTGATTCTCTCTGAGGGACTTAGCTCCCCCAGACACATCTTATAGTCCATCCACTTGAGACGTATGGGAAGAGAAGCTGCCAGTGAGGACTGCAACAAAAAAGTTTTTTAGCACCTCAGCTTTCTCCTCATCCTAGATGCCAGTGTGCCAGCCTTGCTTATGAAGGGGGTAGCTAGCTCCTGAGCTAAGGCAAGCTTCTGCAGCCATGACAAAAGCCAGCGACTGCTAACTGCCTCTGACTGCTAACAGCCAGCAGATCCCTGGTGAAGGCAAACACCTACAGACAGGACAAGAGAGAGGAGAATGGAGACTCAGATATATTTTCCTCACCACTCTCTCTCTCCCTCTGGTTAGCGATTAATGCACTTTTTACTCACACTTCTAAGATGATGTTTTACCTACCATGTAACTTGACTGTCTTCTGCTTGACAGCTGAATCAAGCTTTACAGTATCAAGCATGTGTTCATTTTACATTCCTCCATGTCCAAGCAAAACATCGAGCCCAGGGGAAATCAGGACACTGTGTTTCAAGCCTGTCCCTCCTCAAGACAACTATGCACTGCAACAGCAGGACTGACAAAATGAGATCTTTAAAATCCTTCTGTATCAATCAATGCCTGTCATCTTGCTGCTCTAATAAGCAGTTCTGTGCAGAGCCTCTCTCAATTACAGTTGGTGATGCATTAACTCCATGAGTCACTCACCCAAATTTTCCAAAAATATATATAAAAAATCCTTTAATGTACTTACCAGATGGGCATCAATAGATCAGTCAGCAGTGGTTATATCAATGGCTTAGGAATAAGGGCTGCTGAGATCAGAAGTAGTGCTCTTTCCATAAAAGAGCACAGAAACTACAGAGATTGCTTTGTCTGTAAATAGCACAAACAAGAGAAAAAGCCAGATGCTAGCTAAGAAACTAAAACAAATTGCATTGAGAAAAATGGGAAAAAAAACCCAAACAACCACTGAGATAAATAAAGTTACCAGTTAGCTTTTCAATGATATATTTCTCTGTAAAAATTGGGAAGGGTAACCACAGACATGTTCTGGCTCTTTGTGGGGTTTATGCCTGACACAGCTGTTCACTTAGTTCAGCCACAGTACAGGTTTACAAGAAAAACCAAATATAAGCAGCAAGCTCCAAGAGAAACAATAATAAGGAAATATGAAGCAGAGAAAGTTTGAGAATTTACATTTGATTAGATACTCATTTATACAGAAAAACTGCAAGAAATGTCTAACATTTGAGTGTCCTGTTTTGATTTTCTTTTATTTCCCATACAGAAACAAGAAAGAATATTACCAGGGTTCCTTAGGACAGAAGTTGATCTATTGATGCCCTCTGTGGAATCACAGAATCTCAATTTTGAGTCTTGAGTTTACTTTTGAGATTTCTTTTTATATTTTTTTGCAAAAAAAAAAAAAAANTGTAAAAAAAAAAAAAAAAAAAAAAAAAAAAAAAAAAAAAAGGTAGCAAGGCAGTATATTTCTAAGACCTATGAAATCTTCTTACATATCCAAGAAAAGTTAGTTACAAATATTAACAATAGAACCAGAGGGATGAAATTTTGCAAATGGAGGCCCCATGCCCTCTTCCCCAGCTTGACCCTGCAGACAAGAAAATGCAGCAACAGTGTCATGGGTAACCCAAAATGTTTTTTATTCTACATCTATCTGTGCCCAAAATTGTTACTGTCTCTCTAAGACCCAGCAGTGCAGTGGGAAACAGCATCATGGGACCAGCAGGTGCTGGGTCTTTTTAAAGCCAGGATCACCCAAGCAGAGGTCTCTTGCCTCCAAGCTCTGGCTCAAGGTAGAGGCTCACCTTTGAGGGATTTTTTGTTTCTCTCTTGCTTTCAGAGGGGTTTGTTTCGGGCAGGTTTGTGGATTCACAACAGCAGCAACCCGAGATGCTGCATTTCACAACCAAAACCTGTTTCAGAGTGAATTTTGCAGGGTGGGCTGGAGCCACAGGGGCTGGAGGATGCTGTTCTCATGTTTGGGGCAATCGTTTTTTGCCCCTCAACACACCCACGGCTCAGGAACAGCAGCACCAACACCAGTGGAGCTCAGGAGGAGGCAGCAAGATCACAGCATCAACACCCAATGAACCAGAGGCTGACACTGTGGGGCTGGAGTGTCCCAGCAACACCAGCAATTCTCTGGCCACCAGAACTGCTTTGTAAGCTCCTGCCTTCCCCTTTTTTTTTTTTTTTTTTTTTTTTTTTTTTTTTTTNTTTTTTTTTTTTTTTGATCCAGAGAGAAGGCTGCACCGAGTGGAGTTTGCCTGCCATCTTCCTTGTGTCTCCTAGACTATGCAGAAGCCTGAGGGCACAGTGCTGGGGGGGGGGTCACTCCCCCATTCTGAGTTTCCCCTTGTTCCCCAGGAGTCAGAGAAATTTCAGCACCTTTGTAATTAGTGACTACTAGTGTTATTTTTTGCCTTATTTTTTGCTATTCCGTTTTGTTGGTACACTGTTATTTTCTTCACATATATCTACTTCTATTTGTTTCTCCTTACTGGTGGAAAGGGAAGGTAAATAATTTCAGAGTGTCCACTTATTCTGTTGTCTTAAAGGAAGACAAACAGTGATCTGCTTTTGCCGGAACTGGTGTTTAATCCCTTCCCCTTGGCCCCTGGGAGATTTGCAGCAGCAGTTCCTCCCCTGGATGGATGAATGCACTCACAACACACACAGGGCTGAGTGGAAAAGCCTGGCCCACATTAATGAACATAGAGACTCACTCCCAAAACATTCAGCGTGGTGCCATGATTAAAGCTACTTGATGCCGCAGGGCATACCTGGTGTTTTCATTCCCATCAAGCCACAGATTATTTTATTTTTGATAAACTGTTGGATTCACACCAGATGACCTACATGGTATACCCTGGGACTAACCAGTGTTGTCACTACTGAAAAAATGTTCTGTTCTTTAAGCCTCTTTGTCTCCTACATGGTTCCTTAAAAGTAGCTCTGTGAAAATAGCTGAGGGATGGAGAAGCAGGATGTGGGTGGTTGGTGCCTGTTGTCTGCAGTGACTGACGTGCATTGTTATTGTCAAGGTTTTTCCTTCTCTTCTCTGTCTACAGGGGCAGCGACAGTTTCAAGCCTAAAGCTGCCACCTCTTTGCAGAGAAAGCCTGTGGTCCCACATGGCCACTGCTGGCTGCCCTTCCAGGCAGGAAGGGAACCTGAATATGCCACCAGATCTGCCCCTGTGCTAGTCATCTTCATGGAGTCAACAGGGTTTCCAGGTAAATCTCACAAAGCTGAGTAGTATTCATTAAAAAAAAAAAAAAAAATAAAAGGATTTTTTTAGAAAAGCACAGCCTGGGGTGGTGTTTCTGGCCAAATGGACAAACCTGACAACAGGAGTTCCTCCAGCAGCTTTCTCTCCATCTCACCTTACTTTACGAACTCCCTGCAGGGACTGAGATTAATGATTTGACCTTTTTCTTGCCACATCCACCAGACCAGGCCAGAGAACTCCTGTTTGCCAGCCCTGGGGCATAAATCTTCCAAGGCTCCTTTCCCAAAGGATGGCTTTATGAATTAGCTACCAGCTCCACCTCCTGCCCTGGCCTTTGCTCCCCCAGGAAGTTCAGAAATACAGCTGTTAGCAAGCCTGTCAAAACTAATTCAATTAGCCCTGAAACACTCTGTGACTTCGGCATCTGCTTGCAGCTACTACCACTCTGGAAAAGCCTTCCAGCCTCCATCCATCAGCTCGCCTGTGAAGGCCTGGCAAGGGTCCAGCCTGAGCTGCTGTTTTCTGCTTCTGATTTAGAGGAGTTGCTCCACTGTACTGGGGATGCTTCCTCTCCTTGTTCTCCTTCAAGTCTCCTTACATCATGCACCAGATCTCCTGTTTGTTCTGAGCCACAAGCATGTGGGTTTTTTCCTTTCACAATGACCTCAACCATTTTTATACACTTTGAAATTGTGTTTCTGTTGATCCAACCAACCCATCATTCCCAGTAATCTGCTGTTCACACCACTCAGTTCTCATTTTCATGCTACTTATTACACAGTTTTAACAACTTTTCATCTGCTGACACAAAGACTGACAAGTGTTTCTTTGGTATCACTGATTCTCCTTGAAAGAGCTCTTTCCAAAAGACATCTCTATGACTTCTGTTAGCTGGTATATGTCAACAGAATGTAGGTAATATTTGGAGACACAAGATTCTCTGCTGTGAATTTCTGGATGGGAAATAATTGAAAAGAATTTTTTCTTTATTCTTTGGCACCCTAAATGAGTTTCCATTGCCATCAGTGCACAGGGAATATTACAGATAAAAAGCAGATAGAGTAGAAATCACCAGGCATCTATTTGTTCACAGTTCTCATCTCCTTCATTACTAGCTCTATTTCTTTGCTAAATCATGTTTCCACCAGGATCAAGCACACAGGGGAATGCACTGTGACATCTCTTCCAGCAGACCTGCTTGCCCTCGTGGAGTGCATCCCTCCTTCAGCAGAAAAATACAATATTTCACTCCTACAGTATTCCTTTGCATTATGTTGTCTCTTTACTTCGCTCATCTCTCCTTTTATCTGCTTACACAGGTGCACGTGGTGTGATGGGGTGGAGTATGGGGACAACATTTCACAAGCTTTGCACTGTAGTATGTGCACATAATGTGCTCTGTGATACGAGCCAAGGTAAACCTGCCCGCTGTAGTCCTCACAGTTTTGGTGGCACATCTTTCAAGAAAAATCTATCAAACCTGCAGTCCACATCAAACTGTAGGCCAGCACCCCACAGGGAGCCAACACAAGGAATTTGGTGAGCCAGACCATGCAACAAGGGACTTCTTGTTGTGTTTTAAAAGGGGGCATTTATGGGGCCACACTTCTTGGATCAGAGTGACAAGAACAACCATGGGGAGTAAGAGTCTAAGAAAGAAAAGAAAGAGATACTCCAAGTCAATCTTTTGGTTTCTGCATGCCTGGATTTCCATTATCTGGAAGATCAGGCTTTTGTATGCCAAAAATAAAGATTTCTTGGTTGAGTAATATCCTTGGTGTACTCCAAAGGGGTTAAACTAAAAGCCCATGTTGCTCACCATCTAAGCCAAGCTCTGAAGCAACCCTGGACTTAATCAGGGAAGCAGGAAGGCTCCGGTCAGTGTAAGCAGCAGCCCTGGGAGGGAGAGGGCAAGTAAACTTTGGAGTTTGCATGGTCAGCCCATCATGGCTTGGCTTTAGTGCATGACAAGAGTAGGGTCACAGCAAGCATGGGAGGTCCTGGACTAGGTTTTCCCTTGGGGAAATGAAAAAAACCTCAACTGGTGGCCTTCCAGAGTGCATCTGCAAACCATGTGGATGCACTAAAGGCAAGGTTATGAAAGCTAAACTCTTCTACTGCCTGGATCTGCTCTCTCGCCATCTGCCAAATCACTTGGCCTACTGCATTACCCTGGAAAACAGTTCATCTGCCAGAACACTTGTCTGTCTCACTCAGCTACATCACATCACCTAAAATGTAACCTCTGTCCACAAGCCTTATCTCTCCGATGGAAACTACAAATCTGCCTGGGTTGTAGAAATTACTTTTATTCTGATACTGGCTGGGCCCCAGGTCCTACACAGATGTAAAAAAAATACTTGAAATATACATTTGGCTTCACTGGCATCAGAAGCTGAACTCCCATAAGTTCAGTTTCCTGCTTTGCATAAGCCTAGTGGTTCCATATTCTTTTTTATACCAGAGTCATTGAGATAACTGGCAGGCTCACGGTAGGCTGATCAATGATCTCATGTCACAAAATATGAACAAACTGCAGACCGGTGAGGCACATATTTATATAGACGAGCTGAAACAGCTGGCTACAGAAAGAGCTTACAGGTGACCTAATCAGATCCTGATGAGTGCTGGCAGTAACCTGGTCATGGGTCATCTGAGAGAACTGGCCTAGCCACACTATCAGTTTCCAAAAACTGCTGGAGATCACTGTCTGGTAACCAGTTTATCACTGGCTGCTGTTCAGCATCCCCCTTAGCTCCTGCTCTGCTCTCGGGTAAGCAACTCTAAGCAAGAAAGCAGCTGCAGTGACTCATCTTCTGGCCCAGCAAGCTTCATCCTGGACCAGGCACATCCAATGGTGAAGACTCAACATGAGCAATCACAAAACCTTCAGTCAAGGACCACATCTATTGATGTTGAACATCACAACCACCAGGCCCATCGCTAACATTTCCTGGAGTTCTGCACAATTGCATCCATCCGTTACCCATCTCAAAGACTGGCTTCAGTTCATTGGGAATGTTTTTAGGCTTGCAGTCCTGTAAGTCATTCTTGCTTTGCAGGGGCCAGTAGCAACTGAGGGTGTGTATGAGGTGTACAGACAGACTGAGCCAAAATCCGCAAAACTGGGGAAGGGTTTATCAAAATAGTCCGAAGATATATAACTGCAATCTCTAGAACATCTCACACACACAGTGGTGAATTTACTGATGGTCTCAATATCCACAAAATTCACAAAGTATTTACAGGATGCTCTGGCCTCGTGGGGAGGGGCTGATGCCCTAGGATTCTCTCCCCTGTCCCTGAGTAGTTGCAGTCCCTATTACCACTGGAAGGAGATTCAGTGGTAAAGCTGATAATTGAACTATCCAAAATTAGTGAGGATCCTTAGTATCGAAAGCAAAAGACAACTCCTTGCACATACTCTGATATAAGCAACAGAAAGAGATGGATACCAGTAAATGGTATGAATATTTAGTCATTTAGGAGATTCAGGAAGCAGTATTCGGCTTTCTACGGCTTATCTAACTGCTGATTGTAAGTTTTTATATATTTTAGCTTCCCTGGGTTTTATTTTAATTAAAATAGCAAGTCAAATTCTTTTTTGTCCAACTCAAGGAACCACCTAATACATCTGAATTCACCTCAGGCCATCAGATGTCACCAGGCACAGGGCTCTGCCATCTGTCTGTCACAGTCCAGTCTTCACATATCTGTCACATCATTGTGGCAACAGTCAACAAATTAATTCCTTCAGGCATCCCCTTCAAATGCTCCCCAGCTGCCCCGGGACACTTGTCATCACAGATGCTAAGATTTCATTTGTAACACAAGCCTCAAATATTTCCATTATTTTTTCTAGATTACTTTTGAAGAGAAAAGCTCATGAGAATGTTGGTGAATTTTAGCACTTTCTGCAAAGTAATTACAGTGAATATCCAGTCTTATCCTTGGGCAATTGCTCACAAGGGAATTCAGCATACCCCACTAGAGCTGTAAGACACATTTATCAAGACTGAAGTAATACCTAAGATATAAATGAGTCATAGAAATAAATCTATCAGTCTGACCCTGCCAGTTCATGACACTGTTTTCTTCAAGATGTCCTCACTTACTCCTGTTTCACAGTCAAATAAAAGCTTGTCAAAACTTTCCAAAGCAATGAAGTTTATAGCCTCTCATTAGATATGTTTTATTATTATATTATTACTCCCCCTAAGGGATCACTAAGGCTATTAGGCCTTATTCTACTTACTTTATATCCTAAATAGCCTAGAGTGCAGGAGATTAAGGGAAGGCCTTACTGTGCTCTTCAACATCCTCACGAGGGGAAGCAGGAGGGCAGACACTGATTTCTGCACTCTTGAGACCAGTGAGAGGACTCAAGAAAACAGCACAAAGCTTAGTCAGGGGAGGTTTATGTTGGATATCAGCAAAAGGTTCTTCACCCTGAGGGTGGCTGGGCACTGGAACAGGCTGCCCAGGGAAGTGGTCACAGCACCAAGCCTGACAGAGTTCCAGAGGAGTCTGGACAATGCTCTCAGGCACATGGTGTGACTCTTGGGGTGTCCGAAGCAGGGCCAGAAGTTGGACTCCATGATCCTGATGGGACCCCTCCAACTCAGCATATTCTGTGATTCAGTGATCCTAGGGTGATCAAACAGACATCAATGAGGTTTAGGTAAATCCATCAAACACTATTTAAATTAACTTACACTCAGTGTGCTAAATCCCACTGGGCACTTAACAATACCCCAAATAATTGGTTCCCTCGCAAATGTGCACCCCACATTTGAGAATTGCTTACAGTGCAATTAAAGAACCCCAAAATGGGCCAGCAGATCTGGCCTTGCCTCCTTGCAGCTGGCTGTCAGCACCCAAGAGTGGTCACAGAGGGATGCTCAGGTATGAATAAAGTGCAGAATAAGCACACTGTGAAGTCGCTACCCTCCGGCTGCCTCCCGGTTCCTGCTGCGGTTTTTCGGTGTGGATCGTGCCGGCTGCGGTATCAACTGTACGAACACACAAGCCTAACCAAGCGCTTGCGTGTGCCGCGCACTTCCTCCGAGTGAAAACAAACCACGCAGAAAATAAACCCTGCAGAAAATAAACCTCGCTCTATCTGCCAAGCTTTGTGTGGTCCTTCTAAAAACAGCACTTAGCCCATGTCTTCTGAGAATGCCTTTTAGTGTCATATTTACCATAAAGTGTAACTCAGAAGTTGAGACAAGGCAAACCAACACTGGAATGTTTGAAGGCATTACCAAAGTTCATACAGCATCGACAAACACATTCAGTGCCGATCCCAACACATTTTCCCTGTGTTTGCAGCTTCCCCAGGAAGAGCAAATTCTCTGCTGTGAAAGTATTTTCCGCAAACAGGCGTCCCTTGAGGGGAAATGGGTGCCAGGAGCTCGCGCCGGGTGCATGTGAGCGCTCCCAGATGCTGCTCACAGCGCTGACAGGAGTGCTGGCATGCCTGGCTGGTCACTGGCAGTGACTCTCTGCTTTCTTTCCAGTGAAACAATTCAGGAAACAGATTTTCAAGCCTGTCCCTGCAGCTGATCCCACCAGTTTTGCCTGTTACCCTGCAGAGTCAGAAACTTCTGCTGCTTGCAGAGTAAGCTCATTGTTTACTGAAGAAATCTGCAGTTGTGCTCATCCAAGAAGTATCAATGGGCATCTCTGGGAATACAGAGACAATTAACTCCTTATTAAATGTTAATGAGCAGCTAGACGAGCTGCACAACTGTTATTTTGGGTTCAAATTTCATACACAGGCTGCTCGACTCCTACGAGCGAAGGTGTAGGAATGTAAACCAGCCTCTGCTCCAAGCTACAGACTCAAATAGCATCAACAGCTGCTTCACAACACATACACATACACACAAAAGAGACATTTGCCATGAAACGTGGTATCAGTGCAATCTTCTGACATGGTCCCCAGCCACTCCCTCTACTCTGAAGCAGGAGAAAGATGGAGAAAGATCCACTTCCAGAGCACACACAGGGGGAAATTCACAGAGCTGCTGCTACTCCACACCTCAGAAGCTGAGAGCAAACCAGGCCACAAGAGTAGATGCTTGCCAAGTTTTATCTTGGAAAACAAGGGGAATATTTATAACCATTGGGAACTTGGAAAAAACAAAAAGACAACTTTTCAGTGCCTGATACTGAAATAACTCGAAGTACTGAGTCAGTATTCCTATAGCTGCAGTGCTCTGAGGAAGGAGAGAAAGCACAAGGGTTCATATACCAGTCTTCAAAGGCCTGGTCTCTAAAGCTACTAAGGAGGTAATACAAGCTGACCCAGTATGAAACAATCATCTAAGGCAAAAAATCTTCATATTCTGAATTTATGAAATGTAATGACACAAGAATGCTGCAAAGAATTTTGATATGTATATTTTACTTTTTCCAAAAAAAAAAAGTTATAATGGGAGGTCAATAAAATACATCATGCAAATAGGTAAATAAATTTTCTGAAAAATTTTAAGAAGCAAAAAAGCATGCAATGCCTTAGTAAGCAAGAGATGCAACATACATTAAAAAGAAAGCAACAGTGGACAGATAGTCATATACATGGTTATCTCCTTGTCTTTAAAACTGCTGCATTTTATTTCATTTTTCACAGAGGGTGTTTTTATTTAATTTGGGTTCCTTTTTTCTATGCTGGCTTTTTAAAAATCTGCTTTAAAAAAGGAAATCAAAGTCTTCTATAACTTTTATCTTTTGTAAATGAACGAATTGCTTGTTTGTTATACCTCCAACTCTTGAGGCAAAATAGAAGAGTATTAGCAGTCAGGAAAGTGACTTCAAGGAATGCCCATGGTTGTCCTTGCAATCCTCTATGGAGGAAAATGTCTTTGCTTCCCAGCTGTTCTCAGACCTGTGAACCAAACTGCTTCAGGAGAATATAGACCAACTTCAGCAGGGGAGCCATACACCAAATTATAAACCTGCTTTCCTCCTCTACATCTCCCTGCCACAGGAAGCACAGTCAGGAGAAAATTAAACCCTCAAAGCTTTACTGAAAATGGATCTAACTGGATAGCTAAGTCTCTGATAAGAGAATACCCCTGCAGTTACTTCTTGGTAACTCCGTAAGTGTGGCATCCCACCCTTCAGGGAAAGGGAGCACGTAAGATTCAGAGAGGCTCCTGGTCAAAAGGAATGACAAAAGGCAGAGGGTCTGCAAAAGTTTTACTTTTCTTACTAAGTTTTGTTAGTAAATTACACCCTTGGCAAGGAAATCGGTGTGTTTGTCCCTGACCTCCTCTATAAACACACAGCAGCTGGTTTTGGATAAAGGGATAGGGTAAAAGAGAAGAGGGAGAAAGATGTTAAATGAAGAGGGAGAGAGAGAGAGAGAAAGAAAGGAAGAAAGAAAAAGATGTCACCAGTCCTGGCTGTAGCATTGGTGCAGCTGGGGTGTCCAGGGTCCTGGAGCTGCCCAAGCACCCAGGCTTTGTGGAGTTACCTTTCTACAGGTAAGTTTTCCCTGCCCTGGAGTTAAGTATCTTGCCTCCTATGCAAATCCACAGTACCACACACAGTACATTCTTTTAGACCTTTATGGAAATGGTTCAGATGGCTTTGGTAGTTTTTTGTTATCTTGATTTCCCCCTAGAGTCCATATCCACTTTTTGGCCTCAATTCTCTGCCTGCACTCTACTGTGGTGTGTTTATCTCCATGTTATTATTATTAAATATTAATGCAATTGTGCAATAAGCTGGTGAAGTAGGATAATAAAATACTAAGTATAGAGTAGTTCGTAACAGTTGGTGTTTCAAAAGCAATTAATTTAATTAATGTTAGTTGAAAATTAAAAATACATCATAACTGGAGAAAAGAACAAAATCAATTTTATGGAGTCTTACCTATGTGATCAGTTTGATTTAAATCTGCCCAGGGAATAATTTAATGTTGAATAAAAGTGTGGAACTGAACAACCCATCTCGTGCTCATTTCTGATGCTCATCGAAGTTGTCACAGTACTGGTTCATTCTCCCTCACAGCTTATGACCCTTTGGTTGTGGATGCTTGCTGACATGTTGCTGACATAAGACTACTGGTATTAGCTAGAGACAATAGGCAGCAGAAGTGCTTGATAGAGGCCTGATAGAGGGCTTGATATTTCATAATTTTTATAATTCTCTCAGCCTTCTGGAAAAAAATTCATTTATTGTTTGGCTATATACTATTATAAAAAGCTGGAAGAGATAAAGTGATTGGAAAGCAGAGCCATGACTCCTGGTTAAATTTTAAAATTCCACGCTGCGTATCAATTCCTCTTTGACACGGACTCCTTCAGCACCCTTTTCAACAGATTTACTGTGGTCTAACTATCTAATGCATCTATGGCTTTGGACAATCTACCACTCCAATCTAAACTCTCACCCATGCCTTTGCAGGGCTGCTTCCTGTCACTTTCAGGTACCTCAGGGGACATCAGTGACCACAGGAGCACTAAAGGAAAACCTGCAGCAGATTCCCTGGGCACACCATGCAACCTCCTCAGTGACTTGTGCATAAAATGCACAGACCCCTCTGGCCAGGTACAGCCTGCTAACACCTCTCCCAAAAGACCTTACAGGCTGCCTTTATCCATCAGGCTCGAGCAACACGTTCCTGTGAGGCCCCTTCCCTCTGCCACCCTTCCCTGCCAGGGGTTTCACTGCAGTACAAAGCAGCTCATACACACACTGTACAAAATCAGATGGTACCACCACTGAATTAGAAAAGATCTTCATGAGGGTGATTCAGCTAGTGCAGATGTCCAGCAGGCAACAGTTCCATTTTCCAGCAAGTTTCAAAGATAAAATAGGTGTTTTTTATCTTTTCACAGAACTGTTTCAATATTTTGCTGTGGACTTCTGCTGAGACTCCGTACTGCTCTGGGCTTCAACTTTCTCTTAGTGGACTAACCTGCAGGTCAGCTATAGGCATACCAATCAAACTCCCTTCTAGATGCATAACTAACAGAAAACACAAAATGGTCTCTCAAAAAAATAAAAAAAATTAGAAAATAAATCAAAAAAGCAGCACAAAATCTAAGCAACCATGAAAAGAGAACTTTTTAACTAACAGAAAATTATCTAGCTGACCCAGCACAGGAAAAGATTCTCATTCCTATGTTAGTAAGGGATAATTGATCATGTAGCCCTATTTTTGGCTTCAACACCCATCAGCTGTGAAGTCTACTCCAAATTTATATAAAAACAAACACTGATTACAGCTGTCTGGTTTTCACCTACGTGTGGTAGTCCAAACTACACATACCACTCATCTTATTTCCATATAAGACAACTTCACTGTGCAATGTTCTCTCTTCTTTTTCAAACGAACTACAGTTACTGCCCTAATAACTCTCCAGTTTGACACTCAGTTTAAAATAACCACTAGAAGTGGCTATATTTAGAGAACAATCTGGTATTGGTATAAAGCCTCTCATATTTCCACTCAAGCACACAAGAGTATCCTTGGCCAGGAAAGAAATCCCTCTGTGAGGGGTCTTGTAAGAATTAAAATTCAAACCAATGACTGTATAGGAACTAGAAAAGATTCATTCATTTGAATTCCTCCTGCTTGTTAGTGAACTTCAACTAAGCTTCTACAAAGCACAGCTGAGGTTAGCACTGCCTAGCTATATGGATGCATAGTTAAAATGTACTTGAAATAAACAACACCTTAAAATCAAGCATTCCTATAGCTACAGGTGAGTTTTTAAGGCTGTCTTTGAAGATGTTAATACCTGATAGTAAGTACTGTGAAGCTCAATATTGAGCTGCAGATGCAGACGTTAAGCAAACACGTATATCGACACAGACTAGAAAACACACTTTATTTTGCATGATGTCAGATTTCATCATTGCTTGTGCCCAGATTATCATGTCTCTAAGGCCTCCCTCTAAGGGAAGAAAAGATCTAGTATATGCAGTTTTCTTTAAAAAAATCATTGCTGCTATATTTGTTACACCTTTAAAATCCAGGTACCAGGATAGCTGCATTTGCAAGCAGCTATTTTACATACCTGTGTACTCTAGCACTCAAGGCAGACTTTACTTTCCCTAAGAACTCAGGAATTTACACAATCAAAAAGTAGTTTACACTATGGAAAACCATATCCAAATTTGTTCACAGCTATGGGAGTAAACTAAGCTGTAGCTTAAAGCCACAGCAGTACTAAAAGTTCCTCATTTTCTTGCAGTATCTATTGAGTAAATTTTCTCACCTGAACTGTTAAGGATGACACCAAACTGTCAGGCTTTATAATGGAAAATTACTTAGTATAGAGTAGAGGCAAAATAGGACAACAATGGCATTACTTAAGTTCTGCTATAGACTCTCACTGCAGACCTACTGTAATCATACAGGACAAAATTCACTATCATCTGACACTTGGGTACACAAATATGATTCTCCTGGGATAATAAATATCTCAGGAAGACTATGAAGCATGAAGAAATGTGTCACCAGGTACCTGGTCTGCTGGTTCCAGCTCCTACCTAGGGCATGTAAATGATTGTGATTGCTTGCCACAAGTGTTTACACATCCAAGGCAGGGAATACCCTTTGCTGTAAACCAGGCATCTGGCACTCGAGGGAAGGAGAGAAGAAGGGATTTGCTAGCAGCAGACAACAGCAATAAATACTGATAATGAACTGCAGGTCAGCTTGAGGATACATGGCTTGGGAGGATTAAGGACTCTACTTCCCAAACAGATGCAAGGGAGAGAGCACAGACATCTACATCTGTTTCATCACTTGCCTGAACCTAGTCTGATGAGCTGAGAGCAACTCAGAGTCAATATCCATTCATTCCTCTGTCTCCCTGCTGGCTCCAGTAAACAATGATGCCAATTACCATCAACTCTCTCATATGGCCTAAAATGAACTCAATTCACTTTGGCCAAACAGCTGCAAAACTGTCGTCTCAGTCAAGGAGGTTCATGTGCAGAATGATCTGCCAAGAGTGATTAGATGGAGCACAACTATTTTGCTAAAACTTCCTCAGGATAACAACCATGTCTAAAACAGAACACACCAAAGACAAGCTTTCAAGCAGAAATTATTAAAAAAGTAGGAAATTATAAACAACAGATCCTGTCACAAAATGCATCAGAGTGGTCTACACTTTAAACTATCTGCTTTCCATGAAATTCTGCAGTCGTGAGCATTAGAAACATTAGCTATATCACAATCAAGCCCCAAAGATACCAGTAAGTAGCAAGTTCTTCATATCCTGCTTACAACTAAGAGATCATTCATCTAACAGGATCTACAACAAACTCATTTCTTCTCTTGCATGAAGGTGCAGAGATTTCATATATATGTACATATAAATGGCTCAGGCATCTACACATAACGTGACTATTTTTCTGTTTAATTCTTAATTTTAAAAGGAACCAGAAATTCTTATGTTCTTTCACTGTGCATTAAGCTATCTCTGAAAGACCACTGCAGCAGGGCTTTTTTAACTTTCAGACAAAAATATGAAGATACCATAGGATCACAGAATAGTTGAGGTTGGAAGACACCTCCAGAAATCATCTGTTCTGACTCCCTCCTCAAGCAGGGCCACCTACAGCCAGTTGCCAAGGGCCATGTCTGGACAACTTTTTAATATCTGCAGAGGTAGAGACTCCACAGCCTCCCAGCCACCCTCACAGTGAAACAGGGCTTCCTAACGTTCAGAGGGAACACTCTGTGCTGCAGTGTGTGCCCACTGCCTCTGGTCCTGGCACTGGGTACCATGGGAAAGGGGAAACTGTCCCCTTTGCATCCTCCCTTCAGGTACTTCTATTTATTTACAATATAAACTTCCTCTCAAGCCTTCTCTTCTCCAGGCTGAACAGTCCCAGCTCTTGCAGACTTTTCTCATACAAGAGATGCTCCACTCTTTTCATCATCTTCATGATCCTTCACTGGAAACTCTCAAGTATGTCCATGTCTCTCTTGTACTGGGAAGGCCAGAACTGGACAAGGCCAGAACTGGACAGAGCTCCAAAGAGGGCTTTGACAGTGCTTAACAGAGGGGAAGGGTCACTCTCGAGCTGCTGGCAGCACTGCTAATGCAGCCCAGGACACCATTAGCTGCCCTTGCCACAAGGACACATTGCTGGCTCGTGTCCAACCTGATGTCCACCCAGGGCCTTTTCTGCCCTGCTGTTTCTAACTAGGCCACAATATTAATAAATGGAATGTTCTCCCAAAAGACCGTCCTGTGTCCACAAGCCTTGCGGTATCCATACAGATTTTGAGTCAGAAGTGACTCTGCCTTACAGGTACCTGTAAGTCTGTGAGGCTGGTTGGATTCCCAAAGCCAGGCACCAGCCTCATCACCTAACCCTATAGTGAACAGACAGATGGACAAGTGGTGTTTGCTGCATTCCACAGTTCTCTAACCCAAAAAGAGCACTCATCCCACCTGCTGACTCCAGCCTTTTTCAAGGGCCTTCTCAAGTCGTGTTCATGGTAACTTGTGAAAAGCAAGAAACTATGCTCCAGGCTGGAATAAATACTGTTTAGAAATGTGAAAGAGGCCTGTGAAGGGAGGCACATTTTCACTGCCAGATCTACAAATGAATTAATAAGTACATTGGACAGTTAAGGTTCCCCATCTGTGTATTAGCTGAGGATTTTTACTGCAACTGGAAAGTGCTTTGTGGAACACTTAGAATTTTACTGAAGTGTTTACAGAGTAAATCTAAATTTTGTTTAGTGCATTAGAACATGATCTTTAATGTTGTTATTAGAAAACAGGGAAATCTGCTTATTCACAGATCAGGTGATAGTCTGGCTTCCTTGCTCTCCAGGCATAGCACTATGCCATAAATGCATTATCATTTCCCTAGACACCACTGTCATGCAGAAGCCTGCTCCAACTTTTTTGAACCATGTGGGATAGACAAGGCAAGTCTCACAGTGTTGATCAATTGTTAGAGATAAACAAAAAATAAGATAATCTGAAAGATGGGGAATTACTTCTTTCAACAGCTTTGTATCTCACAATGGTTTTGTATACAACAGCTGTAACCTGCCCTTCCATTTCTGTAGCTCTTTATGCATTTTTAATATCAAATACAGTTTGTGGGCCAGGAAATTTGAAGAAAATTGTCACATCACACAGCGCCTCTTAAAACATTTTAATGGTTTGATAATTGAAAACTGAGAAGACTGTTTCCTAAAAGACTTTGGCTAATGTTACAAATGGAGAGCTAATTACCATGATTCAGGGTTATTTTCATACTAGACTCACAAGGTTTTCAGAACAGAACAAAGCGCTAGTAGCATGTTGCTCATACTTTACCAAAGGATATATCTATTTAAAACAGCATTCAAAGTATACCAACATAATTAATCACACTCATAGACTAGTCTCAAATACTGATCTTGAGCCACGTTTGGCAAAGAAATTGTGTTGGAGGAACAGCCATGTAGTGTAGAACACCCTCTCTTAAGCAAAGAGCACTATATTGTTATGTAAAATTGTAGGAATCTTTGGCTCGATTATCATGTGAAGAAGGACTACAATAATCACAAACTAATCTCTGGGTGTCTAGAGATATAGTGAAGGAAAGGGCAAAAGAGGCTTACTTTTCTCTATGGGAGCAATAAAATTATTCAAATGATATAAAGCATTCTAAGTAATCAAAGCATTACATAAAATTACATGGATGACTGGCATTTTATCTGGTCTTCTGCAGCATAACTACTGAAAAGTGTTATTAAGACAGTGAAAACACAAACACTAAAGGAAAAGACGCCCGTTTTTTTAAAGTATATTTTCTTGAGATGTAACCATAGAAGATTTGACCCTATTTGGTAAGTTTAATCAGTCAAGTAATTACAGCTTTGCTTGTACTGCTCTTGCACATAGTGGCTGGGGACGAAATGTCTCCGAAGGTAATGTATTGGGAGAACTCCAACAAAAGTGAACAAAACCAACTAGTTGTAACTGGTTTGGACTTACTTTTTTCAATAAACTTCCAAATATTTCCACTTGATAGAAGCCTACATAATAAGAATATGAGGGCATTTTCAGGCCAATTCCATTAAAATTGTACCATGTGCAAGGTGAACAAGTCTCCTTTACTAGCAGAAATGCTTCTGCGGTGTCTGCAACCACCCTTCCAGCACAAGTGCAAGTTCACTTTTCCTCACTACAGATTTTGACTCACATTGGATCTTGACCAAAAGTTATAGCGAAAATTTCCTCCCTTCCCTCCAAAGAAAGAACTGGCAAATGATTGGCTTTCCTCTTCATTTTTCAAGATGATTACACCTATAGTGTAATAGGTGCAACAACCACAAGGTACTGCCCGACAGCCCTTTTGCAGATAAAAAAACCTCGTGCCATGCCTGCATCTTGAAATTCCTGAAAGAAAATTAACTTCAGTTCATTTGCATCTTTCATTCTTTTTCAGAAAGCTGAAAATATTTCTAGCAGCTTTCAGCAATTGATTTGCATGTCTGTACTTGAATTTTAGCAAACTCCAACAACATCTGCAAGGCCAGGGGTTACATGCTAGTGATTTTTTTGACTGAGGTGATTTCACCTCCATCACAACTCCCAAGTAATCTTTTGCCCTCCTACAGTTTTTCTTCTTTTTTATTTTAATTCAAGTGGCAAATTACCTATTTTCAGGTTTTTTCATGCAAAACAAAGTCCAGCCTATTGTCAGAAGTGCAAGGTATGTTCAGTAAACATTAATTTTCTAAGAGATATCCTCCCTCTCTTGTGGCCAAATTCCACGGCTCAGAGTAAAACATACAACAGCAGTTGTTGACTCTGTAAGCACTGAATCAGTAACAGCTGTATGTGAAAATACACTTATGAGAATGTTACTATTCTGTGGGGAAGAGGAATGCTTTGAAACTCATCTCTTGCAGTGACTCACTGATAACAACTTAGGCTTTGTTTGTTCCCCTGCTGCAAATGGAAAGGCCAAACTTATGACAAGTGTCATCATGCATAGGCAACTGCTGCTGCAGCCCTTGATGGACATAAAGTGCCCTTGGCCATCTTTTTTTTGCACAAGACCTGCCTCTGAAGATGGGGAAAAAATATGCTAATAACTGTAATGTGGGCATAGTTCAATAAAAATGCTATTACCCAGAAGCCTAGGATGGAAGTTATACCTGGGCAAGCAAAATGTCTGATTTCATACTGGGATTAGCAAGACAAGGGATAGGCTAGTGCAAGATGGAATGCTACTCACACATGGTACTACTATTAAGCTGCCAGTGACAGCCTGAACAGGAAAACAGCATGAAGGAACAAGTTGCTAACACAAAAGTGGTGGCTGAGTAGTCAAAGTCGAGTGTACAGGAGAAATGGCACTGGAAGAAAGGGAAGAATACGAGATTCAAAGTGGAAAATAAGCATGTCAGTCAGCCTTTCTTTCCCCCCTCATCAGGAAGGACGGCTGCCACTCCAAATTCAATTACTTTGGCCAGGAACACCACCATTTTAATTATCAGGTCAAGGCAAAACAGACCATGTGCCAATCTAAAGGCTTCTACCCTCCATCAGACAGGTCTCAGACAGCAGAGAGGTCCCAGCTACAGGTTTGGAAGTCCCAAACCAATAAGGTCCCACGGCAGTGTGAATTTATCAGCTGAGAACCTGCCAGGAAACAAGTACTGTGGTATGTCAGCCTGGTTCTGCTGCACCTAGGTACAAGCTGGTGCAAGTCTCCTTGACTCCCAAGCACACAGTGATCTCACAACAAACATGTGAGACCACTTGTCTCATGTACAAAGCCAGCAAAACGTTACAAACTCGTTTTACATTTTCAAATTATGTACTTCCCAGAGTTCAGGAAAGTACTGCAGATAGATGGAAAGAAAACTAAGAGTTCAAATGTGCTAGTTTATTTGCCAGTCAGTTTCTAACAGAGAATGGCAGGGCACACATCAGACATGAACTGTGCTGGGCCACAAAATCTAGGACTGCCAATTATCACCTGTTTCATTACTCTGCCTACTACAACCACATAATATGACATTCAAGATCAGAGAGCTTTACATCAAAAGAGGTCAGTTTTAAGTCATATGGCACAGCTGTAAATACAAGCTATTTAAATGGTATGCAGGCAGTGTTTAGATTTGAGATTCCTTATGCTGCTGCTCTCACGCCTGACTTATCTGATGGCCTGCAATGGCTGTCCTGTCTCAAGATTATTTTCCATATGTATTTTAAGCGTAGCTATGTGATAATATGTTCCAAAAGACAAAATTCAGTTTCCTGAAAGTGTTGTTAGTGATGCTGCTTGCTCACCAGCTTTCCATAAATTGTTACCTGATGGATGCCTGTTTGGAGTGAATCACAGGAACAGCATCTTAGAATAACGTGGCAAAAAGAGGCTTTATGAATAAGAAAATAAGGCCATATTTGTATGCAGTGTAATCTATTACATCACTCTTCTGAGTGAAATGGATCTCTTTTCCTTCAGAATACTGCAGTAAGAGAAAACATTATTAAACCCCCTGAAATGTGTGCTATTAAAATATGTCCGTGATGATATATGCAGTAATACACACTTCCAGAATTTTTGAAGGAAACTAACACTCACAAAAATATGCATTTGAAGCTGTCAATTATCCTACAAGAGCCAGGTGCATACAGCTGTATCAACTATCAATTACAGCTTTAGTGTTTCAGTGCCACAAAACTCATCAGGCAACGCATGGGCACACTAAAAAATGATCACTTGATTTCTGGAGCACATTGCTAAAATAAACAATCCCTCTTCCCTACAGGTTGCTGTGGTAATAGACAAGTTTCTTATCTCGTGCTTAAATCCAGGCAACCAGATGCAGCATAGCAACCTCCATTAGGGCAGATTTAAGCTGACAACCAAAACGCACATTATTTTTAGCACTATTAAACTGGTCTCTGTTAGAGCGAAGGGCAATGGAAAACAAAACATACCCACAGTTCACACAAAGTGCTGTACAGATATTCTAAGCAAAACATTGCCTGGAGTCACAAAAAAGACATCCCATAATTATTATGTCTAATGAAATTTATCTGTAATAATGTTGTGAGCAGGATATTCTTACAATCAGGTTATGGCCAGCTCTGCACTGGACATGGCTAAGAGGATTGCAAAAAATGCCCAAACATAACACTGTAGAACAGCTACAACTGACCCAAGGCTGCGTTTCCTAGTGCTGTTGTAAGCGGGTCTTCATGGTCTTATTTATTACTCTACTCATGATTGCTGCCTATTACACACAGCATCTTCCTTTGTTTCAAAGACCATTCTCCATTTACAAAGCATGTCTTTCCTCTAAATTAATTGTGCAATTTGGTTAAAGAAAGTCTCAAGATGTGATGAATCTTACCCTACAGTTTGACAGAATGTATTAGAATTAACTGCTATCTCCCCTGCCATAGATACACTGCTGACAAAGGCGTGAATTCCTGTGGGAATCAGCCACCATGCATCTGCAAAGGTTTATGCCCCAAAATAACTGGACACGAACTCATGCTCTATACACCTGATGGTGTTAGTAGAACCAACATGATATTCAAACTTCTCAACTATCTCTAACTACTCTAGTAGTGATGAATGTAGATGTGATTTTTAAATTTCTCATCCATTGGTTGAGTCCAAGAGTTTAATCTTTGTCTTACATTCTGAGTTTAAAGATAAATTATCTGTTCAGAGGCATCATGAATGCAAGAACATTTCAGTGGTGTAGGGCATGCCTACACCAGTGAAATGACCGCTGTCCTCTTTGTTTATGGTTAGGAGCAACTCACATAAAGCTTCCAGGTCTTAGGACTGGTAACACTCAAATTCATCTGTTGCTCATTTGAGAACCAGAATTATGTTATGATGATCTCTTCCTGAGCAACAACTTTACTATGTTTCTTGTGTAGTTGGTATTCTACAAACACGTGAAGCACAACATGTTGCATGGAATTTCCCATGCTACACTAAAACCAGAACTGGCTCATTAGGGAACATGCTGCCTCAAGGCTGCTGCTGTGCTTACCCAGCCTGGGCCATGACCTCAGCTGGGTGTGCTTCCCAGCCATAACTAGACTCGCTAGAAATTTATATCCAAAGCTTTTTTGTATTTTACATTTTTTCCTTGCATGGAGTTTGTCTGCTAAAATCATTAGAGTTCTAAAAGGCAAACACCAAGCTAGCCAGTGACTGAAAAAGCTGACAGTTAAAAAAAGCACCTTGATATACTTGAAAGTCCTATTCCTGAATTCAAAGTCATGTGAGAGATCTTGAGGCTTATAAAGGGTTTTGCTGAAGCAGAGGTTTTACGGGAGCATTGGACAGATGCCTGAATTGTTTCTTGTGTAGCTATTCCTACAAACAGGCATTTCACTAGGGCCTGATCTGCCAGTCTTCAGTAAAGCACTTAGGAATGAAACAGCTAACCTTTGTAGCATTGAGTATTTTGATTTGCACTTGATTAAAATGCCAGTTACAGGTATCAAAACTTTAGCTAGAAAATTAAAAATATTTTCAATTATGAAAATTCTAAAATTAAACAAAAAAAATCTTGCATGCTGGAACTACTAGAACAGTAAAGAGAAGCCAGAAACATTTAAAACAGCAGCTGAACCTTAGAGATATATTCACTTAAGTGGGACTGCATAGCTATAAACAAAATCAAAACTTATTCTCACACTTCCTTTCTGTGTGCCTGGCCCATCAAAAGATACTGGGTTCCTTGGCAACCGGGCAAAATACTTTCAAGTATGGAGTGGAAATTTCTGGGCACAGTTTTAGTTATATTTACATCACCTTGACAGTTTGGCACAAGACTACACTATTGAGAGATTTATAAGATGCAAGAACTTGCACTGCAAGTCAGATAATCCCTGTGAAAGACCTGCTGAATGCAATTCTATACCACAAATAACATTTTAAAATAATAAAGCAATTTTGAAGCAATGCAAGGAGAAGTGGAACAACTCAAAGCTAAGCTGTCTCTCCCGTTCTTAACTTCCTCTGTTGTCCCAGCAAATTACCACATGCACACACACTGACCAGCAAATACCAGGACACAGTGCTGCCAAAAGGGGAATGGTTTTATGAGATAAAAGAATGAAAGAGCATCTAAGGAAGACTAGTTTTGCACACCTGCTGTGTAGATTTGAATGGATTATTTTCAGCCAGATTTATTTGTGACTCTATGAATGTATTTCTGAAGAGACTAATATAATACCTTGTGTGCCAAATGTTTGCACAGAATGTCTCGCTATGATCAAATTACAGACTACAGAAAAACTGTTTATAATGGAAAGGCTGACTGAACTATGCTTATTACAAGAGCTGGTATACCACATATCGTCCCAGAGTATAACAGTTCAGTTATGTATTTCTGAAAATAAGATGTGCAGTAACAGAAGCAGTGCAGCCACTGGTATGCTTACGTTTGTACAGAAAGATCAAACTACAGTAACAAAAACTGTGTTCTGTGCACCAAAAAAAGCAGGCTGCTGCTGATCCAAACCTCTGGCTGAATGTCCATATATCTTGAAGCGCTGTAGTGTGGATGTGCACAACATGATACACACCCATTCCTGCAGGTATTGCTCCCTTGGAGCAGCTCACAGTCTCCCTTGGAGCTGAATCAATACCACTACCATGTGGCTCCCCGTAAATCACGAGGAGGAACTAAGTGCTGCTTTGCAGACAGATGGTGCTAGGAGGCACAGCTGGGATAGCAAGGATAGTTCCTAAATTTCCACTAGCATCTTCAAAAATACAGGAAAATCTACATATATTTAAATACATAAATAAACTAAGAAATATATATCATAAATAAGAGAAAAATAAGTCTTTCAATTATGACATCCTTGCAGGCTTTTCCAAGTTAGGGTTTTTTGTACATTCTCAAAGCCTACTGACTAATCTAAAAAGTAACAATGAAGGTGACTTATTTTGCATAGGTGAGACCTGAGTACAAATAGGGGAAAAAAACATCTTTTTTCTCAACTGAGAGACAAGTGGAATAAAAAACTGGACCAGCCAGTTTTGAATGGAGCACCGACTAAGGGGTTCTGAGGGGGTGTCTATCTCCTTGTATCTGTACTCATCTCTTCATTATTCTTGGCACCTGTTTTAGGGCTTAAAAACATTAAAAACACACAGTCCCTTTTTCTATGCGAACTCAGCTTTCACTTCATGAATGACAATTTGATGAACACATAATCAAATTATTTTATTACCCAGTTACAACCATGCTGTGTATACTTTCATTTTCTTTTGTTAATGTAGATTCTGTCAAAAATTGGGGTCCACAGCGAAAACTTACCAAGACGTAATTACAGTTGCATGGAAACTCTATGCAGTGACTGGATTTTGTTCTCTTTTCAATAACATTAAGTCTTGTAAAGCCTAATACAACTTACTGAAAGACTCAGCTTTTTCTTTTGAACTGGAGGTAGTACCATAAAATGAAGAAAAGTCTTAATTGAACACGTTGTAAAGATATTCTTGCCAAAGATTGTCTCTTGCCCTGAAAATGCATCCACTTTTGGAGTAGAACCCAAAATGTATTTAGAAAAAAAAAAAAAAAAAGCAGCTTAATAGGATGTGACAGATATGACAGTTTTTTTAGAAAGCGGGTTTGATAGAAGCCACCTTTACCCAAAAAAAAAGTGAAAGAGAGAGACAGAAAGGAGATTTCTGAGGCATCCCGCAGAAACCTGCGGAGATACCTGTGTCGGGGGCCTGCAGGCGCCTCCCCGCAGGGGCTGCCCATCACCAGTTGTCAGGGGAGCGTCACCCACACGGGAGGAACTCGACGGCGGCTGTTCCCCGCGGAAAACCGAGCGGCGCGGCAGCGCCGGCAGCAGCGGCACCCCCGAGAGCCGCCGCCCCGCCGCGGGGTCCGGCAGCGCAGCGGGACAGGTGAGCGCGGGGGGGGGAGCTGCGCCCGGGAGCGGCATTGCTCTCACCTTCCCCGTGCAGCGTCCAGGGCAGATGCGCGTAGTCCCACTGGTAGCCGCAGGCGCTGTCCTCGAAAGTGCACGACCCGGGGGAGAGCAAGGCTG
>VZTR01014468.1:9281-29605 GCA_013400775.1 Chaetops frenatus
CCTGCCGGCCGAGAAGCCGTGTGCCAGCCCGGCCTCGTCCCACGGCAGCATGCTGGACTCGCCCGCCACGCCCTCGGCAGCGCTGGCCTCGCCGGCCGCACCGGCCGCCACCCACTCGGAGCAGGCCCAGCCGCTCTCCCTCACCACCAAGCCGGAGGCCAGGGCTCAGCTCGCCGTGCATTCCGCCCTCCTCGCCAGCAAAGCCTCCTCTTCCTCCTCCTCCTCCTCCTCCTCCTCCAGCCTCAGCAGCCCGCCCTCGCTCCTCTCCAGACCCATCCCCTTCGCCTCGGTGCCCCCCACGGCTCTGCTGTCCCCTGGCTCCATCCCGGCCGCCCTGGCCGTGCTGCAGACGCAGCCCCNGCCAAACCTGCTGACTGAGGGAAAAACCTTCTTCCCCTCCGCCCCCCACCCCGTGCCCTCCCCGCTGTACATTGCAGAAGCCACAATCAAGATTCAAACGCAGCCAAAACCGTTATTGGTCAATATTTGACCCTTTCTGAACTCTTTGAAAGCAGACTCTGGAGGAAGGGGCTTTCTGCTCAGAGCTGCTGCCAGCAGTCGGCCTAAAGACTGTTTTTATTAAAAAAAAAAGGAAAAAAAAAGGAAAAAAAAAATAAAATAGACCCTCCACAAGCTGCCGATGATGGGAATCTCCATGGGATGAGCTGAGTGCCTGTCGCTGCCGTGGGGCACAGGGATGGCACCTGCATGGTAATGCCAGCACCAAACACGGCAGGTGTTGACTGGAACTGGCACTCCATCCCGGATCCAGGAGCAGGAATGCCTCCAGCTGCTCCCAGATCCTCCTGTCCTGCTCCCATCCCCAGCTCTGTCCTGGCAAGGAGCTGGATCCTGCCCCGGGCATGCTGCTGCTCTGTCGGTGCTGCTCCTGCCTGCGGTCGTGCTGGGGTGGGCAGGGTCTGGGGCTGAGCCCTGCCAGGGCTTGTGTTTTTATCACCTCAAAATCCTGTTATTTTTCACAAAAGGAAATAAAACTACAGCTGCAACTCAGCCGTGTGAGCATGGTCTGTGTGGGAAGTGCTCGCCGCTTCTCCATTGCCAGCTTCCTGGGAAATACCTCGGGATGGAGCTCCAGTTCTGCTCCTGAGGTCCAGCATGCCCTGAACACCTCTGTCGATGGGCACAGGGCCATTCTGGGGTTTGCTGGAGTGGTTCAGGCATCAGCACACAGAGGGGTTGGGTGAACCAGTGCCCGAGAAGCCAGGGAATGGGAGATACTGGTGTGTACTGGGTCCTCTGTGCCTGCTGCTTCCAAACCAGGGGTGAAAAGATGGGGGTGAAAAAGGATCAGCACAAAACCAACCCAATGAATTTTCAACCCATCTGGATTCCTTGGTCAGTTCAATACTTAGCTATGTAAGGACTCTTCCCTCTCTTTGTATTATAACAGGAAGAAAACCTCAATTTTCACCTGGAAATCACAGTTTTGTTTCTGTTGCAGAGTGACTTGGAGCTGCACCCGCCTGGAGCTAATCTGTGGGGTTCACAGTCCTGTTCCATTCCCCTCTGGAACTGCCTGCCCTGTTCCTACCTCCCAGGCCCAGCCTGGCTGCTCTGTACCCTCAACCCCTCCTGCATTTTGGGGACCACGGTGTCCCCCAGTTCCCACGGCAGCAACATCCTGATGGTCAGTGAGATGTGAGCCCATCCCGTAGCTGCTGGGTCTGGTGGGGCTTTGCTGCATTTGGGGGATCAGTGATATTTTTTCCTCCTGTTGTGACATTTCTCTTCTCCTTTCCAATGCTGAGAAGTCACCAGGAAAGTGTTTTTAAGGAAGTGGAGCAGCAGCAGCAGGAGCCTGCCTGCAGGTGGAGGGGAAAGGGAACCTCATGGAGTCTAAGGAGGATCTGTCTGTGTTTTCTAGATGTTGGCATCCACATCTGCAGCAGGTGACACCTGGATTTGAGGATTTTCATATCAGAGCCGGGCAGAACAACAAAAACTCACACCTGAACCAGGCCCCAGCTACAGGGGCTGACATGAGCCCCTGGCTGAGCCCTGAGGACACACCTGGGGCCAGCACCAGCTCCCAAAACCTTGGGAAAGCTCCTGATGCCTTTGCAAGCAGCAGTGGGACCTCCAACAGGAGAGTGGCTTCTCCATGCAGCTCAGGCCCACCAGAACAGCTGAAATTCCCAGCCTGGAGCACCCCAGGACTCCCAGAGTCACTGCTCCTTGGGGCCCTGGCAGGTTGGGAGCCACCAGCAGCAAGTGCAGCTCACGCAGGTTTTTGGTGCCCCCAAATCCTCCGAGTGCCCAGAGCATCCCTTGCTGTTGTCACACCCAAATTTGGGAGGTGCTTCCATTCCACACTCCAAATTATTTAAATTTCCTGCTTTCAAAGAAAAAATAATTGTGTAAATTCTGGGCTAGAGCACGATTCCTCCTCGGGAGGAGCAGCCACGTGTCCCATGGCTGTGCCAGCACCGGGGCAGAGGGGATTAGGGTGTCACCCAAAACGTGGCGTGGCTGTCGCTTGAAAAGAAGCAAAAGGGAGCTTTTTTTGAGAGAAACTGTTCCAAGAAACTGGTTTTTGGTGAGGAATGCCTGGAGGACATGCGGCCCCACTCTCCCCAACACCAGGAGCAGGCTGTGGACAAACAGCTCCTTGAATTGGATTTCATGGGGCATTAGAGGCATGGAGAGACCTGTCACAAGAATTAAATCTGAGCCAGAGCCAGACAGCTTCAAACAGATGTTGGGCTTCAGCAGGAGAATATTCCTTTGTTTCACTCAGTGTTTTCCCATACGGAAAAGGAACATCTGTTCCAATGCTTTAGTGGTGCTCCCGAGCTGAGATGGGATGGGATTATCCCCGCCAGCAGCAGTTGGTCACCAAAAACCCTCCTGGCCTCGCTGCTCCTGGGGGAGAAGGTGAGGCCAGGGATGCATTGCTCCAGTCCTGGGGGGACCCACTGGAGCTGGCAGGGTGGGACAGATGATGGGATCAATATCTCCATTTTGCCTGCAGCAATACAGCTGGATAAAAATACTGGATTCAGAGCGGTTGGCCATGGAAAAACGGTGCTTTTGGATTTTATTTGTCCTCTGGAATACTCCTACAGGAGTGTCTGCCCACAGGAGAGGACTGGAGCAAGTTGGTCTTCAAGGTCCCTTTCAACCTAAACCATTCTGTGATTCGAGAAGAGGAAAACTCTGGGTTTATCTTTGCTGCAGAAAAAACCTGGATATCCAGCGCATTTCCACTTGGGATGATGAGGCCAGGAGATCTGGTGGCCCCACTGCTCTGTTTTGGACACATCTTAGGTGCTGTTTCTCATGATTGAATTGGCCTCAGAGCCGGGAGGGGAAATGGAGCCGGGCAGGCCAGGATGTGGGAGGCCTGGGATACTCCCCAGCAGTGTTTGGTTCTCTGGAAGTGCCTACAGGGGCTCCAGGAGAGCTGGAGAGGGACTGGGGACAAGGGATGGAGGGACAGGACACAGGGAATGGCTTCCCACTGCCAGAGGGCAGGGCTGGGGGGGATTTTGGGCAGGAATTGTTCCCTGGGAGGGGCTGGGATGGAATTCCCAGAGAAGCTGTGGCTGCCCCTGGATCCCTGGCAGTGCCCAAGGCCAGGCTGGACCAGGCTTGGAGCACCCTGGGGCAGTGGGAGGTGTCCCTGGCAGGGCAGCAGGGAGGAACGAGGTGACCTTTAAGGGTTCCATCCCACCCGAATCGTTCCCTGATTCCGTGGAAAACCTCGCACAGCTGGCACGGGCCCCCTCGGCCGCTCCCTGAGCTGGAGAACCCCTCGTTAAAGGCTCCTGGGCAGCACCTGGGAGGCAGCTCGGGGCTGTCCCGCTGCTCTCGGGACACGGGGTTACTTCTGTCACCTCCGCCCCACTGCTTAATTGCAGCCACCTCCCCTCCCTCGCCAGTCCTCCCCCCATCGCGGGCTGGCCAGGCACTAATTGAAAAGCCTAATGAGGTCCCAGGGGTCTCCTGCAGAGATGGTGCTAATTAGGGGCTCGGCCACGAACACCGAGGTTTCTTCAAAACCTCTTTTTTTTTATCCGGGGGCCGGAGGGGAGGGCGCAGCAGATGTCCCGTTATCCCACCCTGGGTAAGGCTGGTGCTCCACGTTCTCCGGGCTCCTGCCAAAGCAGCTGGTGCAGAGGCAGTGGCTACACTTAATACATTTTAATTAGCATCATTAAATTCTTCCATTTGCTAATTGTTTCTCCTTTTGATCCTTTATCCTGACCAGATTAGCCCTCGGGGGATGGGGGGTGCAGACATGTAGGGCAAGGTGAGGACTTTATTATCTTGACACCAGACCTTGGGACAACACGTTAAAACACCCCAATTAGTGTTAATTAAGGCCAGATTTGTGTGTCCAGCCTGCTCTCGGTGGCTGTTCTCGGAAAGAGCCATCCCCAAAAAGTGAATCTACAAGGATTTGTGGGAATAGATGGCACCAATCCAGGAACTGAAGCTGGGATGCAGAGTTGCTGTTCAGGTGATAACGTGCTCAGGTTTTGGGGTGTTCTGGGCAGGGCCAGGAGCTGCACTCCATGGTCCTTGTGGGTCCCTCGCAGCCTGGAACATTCCATCAATCCGTGGACCAGCAGCTGCCTCCACGTTGTGAGGGAGGTGAGGTGAGGGGAGGTCACTGGGCCTCTTTATCCTGTTTGATCCCAAGAAAAGTGTTGGATCCTGGTGCAAAACCCCGGGCTCTGGGCTGGTGTCAGCCCCATCCATGGGATTTTGGGCAGAATTCCATTCCCATTGTTGTAAATCCAGAGGAACTTGGCCTCTGCTCAGTCACTCCTGACTTCCAGGGGGTGAGTGAAAGCTGAGCATGAGAAACAGCCTCAGTTCTCTGTTTAAATCCCAAAAAAAAGCGTTGGGCCAAGTGTTCTGGTCTCCTTGGAAAGGCTGGCAGGGGCAGAGCCGAGCAGCAGGGATTGTTGGAATGTGTTGAATTGAGCTGAGATTCCCCAGAGATTGGGGGCGGGGGGGGAAACCCACGAGAGAAGAAAATCAACCCCAGCTTCCTCCACACTGGGAGGCAGGATTATTCCCCTATCACCGTGTGATTGTCCCAACCTGCAACAGTGGAAAGTGTCCCTGCCTGTGGGACTGGATGGGCTTTAAGGTGCCTTCCAAGCCAAATCACTCTGGGATTCCATGACTCTATAAAAAGCTGGATATTTAGTCCAGAGAAGGGAGACTTAACTAAATTTTATCTAAACCAGATAAAAGGAAAGAAGGGAGCAGTCCTGGTGCCTGTTGACAGGCACAGCCAATTTCCTGCTGCCGCTGGGAATCGGAGATTGCTGTAAAACAGGAGATGCTCTCTTGGGCCAAAAAAAGAAAAAAAACAGGTGATCCAAATAATGAAACAGTATCTGAAAAATACCAGGTTATCCAAAAACTTAAATAAAATCCGAAAAAAAACAGGGTATTTAAGAAAAGAAGAAATAATACCCGAAAACCACCATGTTACCCAAACCCAGCAGGTTCTCCGAAGCTGTCCTGAAGCAAAGCAAAGGAAAGCGGCCCTGATTTCCTGCCTGTTTCCCCCAGCCTGGCCCACTCCAGAGCCGGGACTGCACTCCTAGCGCCCGTCTGCGGCCGCTGCTCACTAACTGGCTCCCTAGCTCCCAGCTCTGGACTCTCATGGCCGGGAAGCAGACCCCAAACGGGCGGGTTTTACCCCAAAATTCTGCTGAGACCCCACGGGCGCCGGAAGGCGGCGGCCCCGGCTCCCGCCAGGGGGCGCCAAGCGCCGCCCAACGGGGCTGCGGCCTCGCCAAGCCCCGCCCCCTGCCGGCACAAGCCCCGCCTCCGCGCCGGCGCTCTCGCGAGCTCTGTGGGCGGAAGCGGCGGCTGCGGGCCGAGCCGGCGCTGAGGGGCCCGCCCGCCATGGAGGCTCCGCGGCCGCTGCTGCTGCTCCTGCTCCTCCTGGGGCTCCTGGGGCTCCGCGCCGCGGGTGAGGGGCTGCTGGCACACCGGGCGTGGGGCCCGGGCCCGCCTGGGGAGGGGTCGCGGAGCGGCAGCGGACGGGGGCAGATGGCAGGGGCAGGAGAAGGCAGGGGAGCCCTTGGGCCGGGGGTGGGTTGGGCACCGCGCTCGGTCTGCGAGGCCTCCCCTGCCCTTGGGCCCGTTCTGCGGGAGGGGTTCCTTGTGTTTTCCGCCGCGTTCGGTCACCCAGAGGCTTCCCCTTGGTGACCCCCTTTCCCCTCCCTCCCCGGGGTCCTTCCCCTGCCCTGAGGGTCCCTTCCCCCTCTGCTCCCCCTGCCCCGTGGGTTCCCCCGGCTCCTGTGCGCTTTCCCCTCTTCCCCCTGTGGGTTCCCCCGTCCCTCTGGGGGGATTTCCCCTCTGCTCTCCAGCTCTCAGCCCCCGCCAGTGCTGACTGACTGTGCTCGCCGTGTTTGCCCATAGCAGAGGCCTCGCAAACGAGTTCCAACAAACTTTCCACAGCGTCCGGGGCAGGTGGGAACCAGGAGCACAGCAGCACATCCCCAGAGAACCCCAACGAGCAGAAGGATAACTCCAACAATGGCAACACCAGAATAGACACCAGTAACAGGAGCCAGGTGGATGAGAAGCAGAGGGCAAACAACGAGCAGAACGGAAATCCAGCTGGAAACGGCAGCAACGACGAGGAGAAGAACAAGAAAGAAAAGACACAGAATGACAACAACCAGGGCAGCAGCACGGGGGCTGCTCAGAACGGCAACGGTGTGAGTGGGAATGGTGAAAGCAGCAATGCAGGAGGTGGGGGACAAGAGGATGGAAGCCAGAGCAGCAGCAATGGTAGCCCAGGCAACACAGGCAGTGGTGGCAACGGTGGCCAGGGCAACACAGGCAGTGGTGGCAACGGTGGCCAGGGCAACACAGACAGTGGCAATGGTGGCCAGGGCAACACAGACAGTGGCAACGGTGGCCAGGGCAACACAGACAGTGGCAATGGTGGCCAGGGCAACACAGGCAGCAGCAGTGGTGGCCAGGGCAACACAGGCAGCAGCAGTGGTGGCCAGGGCAATACAGGCAGTGGTGGCCAGGGCAATACAGGCAGTGGTGGCAATGGTGGCCAGGGCAACACAAACATTGGCAATGGTGGCCAGGGCAACACAGGCAATAGCAATGGTGGCCAGGGCAACACAAACATTGGCAATGGTGGCCAGGGCAATACAGGCAATGGTAATGGTGGCCAGGGCAACACAGACAATAGCAATGGTGGCCAGGGCAATACAGGCAGTGACACTGGTGGCCAGACTGGTGGCCACAACAACAGTGAGCAGGGTGAAGGCCAGGATGGCAACCAGCCAGGCAGATCTGAGAATGAGGGCACCAAGGAGAACAGCAGTGAGAAGAGCAGGGCTGGCACCAGCCAGAGCAGTGACAACAAGGACAGTGAGAGCACAAATGGCAGCAACACCCAGGACAGCAACAACAAGGACCAGGGCACCAAGCAGGGCAGCGGTGACAGGAACGGGGCTGGCACACAGGGCAGCCAGGCCAGTAATGGGCACACAAACGGGGGCACCAGCCAAGGCAGCAGTGCTGGGCAGCAGGCCCAGACTGACACCCAGGGCAGCGCTGGTGACGAGCAAACCCCCAGCCAGGACAATGCAAACAACTCCCAGGAGGAACAAAGCTCTGTGTCACACTCGGTTCCCTCTGCTGGGGATGGAGACAACTTTTTGGAAAACGAAGAGAACGCTGCAGAGGAGGGGGCTGAGGCTGAGGAGGGCAGTGACACCTCCTTGGATCAGGAGAGGGAGAAGAGTGTTCCCTCCCTGCCCAGGGCCCGCTCGGAGAGCAGCCACTTCTTTGCCTACCTGGTGAGCACGGCTGTCATCGTGGCCGCTCTGTACATGGCCTATCACAACAAACGGAAGGTGAGCAGCCCTGCCCAGACCCCCGGGGTTGGGATTGGGACCTGTTCAGTCCTTTCCCCTCATCCTGACTGGTTTCTCACCAGTACTCCTGGTTTGGTTCATGTGATCCCAGCAGGAGTGGGAGGAACGGGTGGGCTGTGACCAGGAAAAGGGTTGGATCTGGTGGAAACTGGGTACTCTCAGCTCTGCTGCTGATTTTCAGCTGAGAGGTGAAGGGGCATGAGTTCTCTGCATGTTTTCTGGAGCGGGTTGCACAAGATTGGAGATGTTTTTCCTCACATAAAGCTGGTTTTGTGGGAGGAGAAAGGAAACAAATTCTCACTGTTTTCTGCTCGTGGAGCAAACCTCTTTAGCTGGGGTCGAGTGCTGGGATTTACAGATTACAAGTGTGTTGTTGTAGGAGCAGGTGAATGAGAAACCACAGGTGAGAAGCTGCTTTCCTACTTACCCTGTCTCTGTTTTTCTCTCTCCAAAGATCATTGCTTTTGCTCTGGAAGGAAAAAGATCAAAAACTGGTCGGCGGCCCAAATCTGGTGATTATCAGAGACTGGATCAAAAGGTGAGACCCAGCCCAAAGTGGAGGTAGTGTGCCTTGGAAATACAAAATATTGGTCTTTTGCATTAGAAAGGATCCCAGAACCCCAATTCAGTCAGTTTGGGAAAGCACAGTTTGGTGTAGAAACAGGTTTTTTCCAGGAAATGGGAACAGTGACACTGAGAAATGCTGGCAGAGCTGACCCAGGGCGCAGGTGGGACAGTCTGGAGCTGGGCTGCGCTGAACAACTTTGTCTCTGATCCAAATGACTCGTCAGAGAGGTTTTTAGTGGGAGAAGGGTAGGATTTGTGGAGAAATCCCTTTCTTCTCTCCCTTAAAACCTTTTTCCACCTCTTGCCCTTCAAGGCAGATGGGCCTGTAATTATTTTGTGCCATGAGTAAAGGAAAGGCAGGAATACAAAGGCAAGAGCTCATGTTTGCTTTGGGAGCTCCTCAGCCCACTCAGGTCTGAGAGGGAGCAGCAGAATAATTTTGTCTTTCAGCAATTCCAACCTTTCGTTTTACCTTTCCAGATCTAGATCCCTCCTTGGCTGATGACAGCTGCCAGTGGGAATGTTGTGCTGCCACAGTTGGATTTCAGTCCATGGGAAGGAGGGGAAACGCTTTTTGTTTTGCACCTGCACCTTGATAAAACCTCTCACTTCCCTAAACTGCTTCTTTCCCAGCTGCCTTGTTTTCCCCCTGGATGTCTGGCTGCTGGAAGAGCCAGTCCCAGAACTGCACACCCAGAACTTCTGTGTCCCAATGCAATGGAATTTGCTATCTGCTGGACTGACCCCTCCTTTTGGGGAGGGAAATTGAGAATCTGCTGCACAATGAGCCATGGGACTGTCCCTTGCCTGGGAACAAAGCTGCCTTGGTCTCTTCCTCCCTTCCTTCTCCTCTGTCTGTTGGGTTTGGATGCTCAGGTTGGGAGCTTGTGAGTTCTCTTGCACTTGCTTGGAATTGATCCACCACAGACTCGGATCTGGGTTTTCTCCCCCTGATCAGTTTTCCAGTTCCACACCCAGATTCTGTTTTTCACACACTTCTTTGGGCACTGGAGCAGTTTTTGTGGTGCAGCTCAAACCCTTTGTGCTCAGTGCAGGTGTTTTCCCTCCCAGTCCTCCCAGTTCAGGTGTTTGCACTGGGGCTGTTGGGTGTGGTGTGGTGTGGGCAGGAGGGGGTCGGGCTGGGGAAGCTCCGAGCCCTCTTGGGGTCAGGGATTCAGGTGAGAAAATTGCTTCCTGCCCCTTGTCAAGTGTAGGAAGGAAGGAATTGAAATCCCCGAGGAGTTGGGGATGAGTGAAGCTCCCAGTCCCCCCAGCTGTGTTGGGCTGGTGCTGCTCAGACCAAGGGCTGCCAGAGGTGTTGGTGCCCAGCCACACCCGTGAGTGTGAGGTGATTTTCATTCCTGTGGTTCTCCTCCCCAGAGGTCTGTCTGAGCTGGGATGTTTCTGCAGAGGGCACAGAGTACCTGCTTGGCTCCTGCTTTGGGTTTTCCCAGTGTAGGCAGAAAAAAATGGGTTTGAGGAACCCAGAGCTCCTCACATGGGCAGCGAGCTGTGCCCCATCAGATGCCCGTGCCACACTTGCTGACTGACTGCACAGGAAGAGTCCCAGCATGGTTCCATTCCCTCCTGGGGGTCTGTCTTTGGCCTTCCCAGGCTTGGGAACAATCAGCTCTTTGGTCACCTTGGACAAGGGCAGAGCCATTTCCTGGTCACTGTGAAAGCTGCAGCTCTAGTTCTGATTTCCTAAGAGTTCATGCCAAGAGTGGGGACAGGGCTTGCCCTTCTCCAAACCCTGAAATCATCCTTTCCCTTTTTCCTGGCTCTTGGCAAGCACAAGGAGCAGGAGAGTCCCTCTTGGCTTTAGAGAGCTCTCAGAGTTTCTCTAGAAAACATCCAGGATCTAAAAGGACTTCCAGGAGTTGTTCTGGAAAGGGAAACAGGGCTGGGAATGTAACTCTTGGGGGAAAGGGTGGGAACCTCCTGCTCCAGCCCTGCTCCATAGCTGCTGTGGGATCAGCCAGGCTGGGGGGTTGCTTTAGGGCAGGGTTGGGGAAGGAGACACTGGTTTTTGGCTGGTGGCAGCAGGGAGACAAACCCTATTCCAGGGTGTGGAATTCGGTGTGCTCCTGGGCTGCTCCAGCCAGGATTTTTGGAGTGTGTGTGCTTTTTGCAGTGTGAGTGCCCTAGGCTTGCTTTGTCCTGTTTTTTTGTTTGGTTTTTCTATCCTGGGAGCTGTTTCAAATCCTCTCTCGCTCCAGGCTGTGGGAATCCCACCCTGCTGCCAACAGGGTAGGGAATATTTTGGACCTCAAACACCTTGATCCCAGGTTGAGCCAAGCTCAAGCTCCTTAGGGTATCGAGGACACATCTCACAGCTCTGGGAAGTGCTGGGTCTGGAGAGAGGCAGAGCTCACCCCAGGCTGAACTGGGGAGTTTTCCCCCAAAATCTCCCCTCCAGCACTTCCCAAGGCTGGTGTGTTCTGCCAGCAGTCCAGGTTGCCCCAAACCTCTGGAAATTGCTCCCAGTTTGTTGAGTTTTATGGTCTTTATGCAACGTGTCCCAAGAGGGTCAAGGTGCACAGAACCTTTTCCCTTTGGACACACACGTTTTCCATGGATGGCGTCTGTTGGTACAGAGGGGGGTTTTTTTGCCAAATATTCCTACTTTTTAGGCTTGAACCAGCACATAATTTGTTTTCTGCTGCAGTGAAACGCACCTTGCTTGGAAGGACCAGAATTTTTTACAGTTCTTTGTACTGTTTTTTTTTTTAATTTTCTGTGTGGTGAAGTCAGTAAATGGATTTAAAAAGACCCAAAAAATTGAGTTTTCACTTCTCTCTTGGTTTTGTTTTTTTCGTGTTCTTCGCTTGGTTTTCACTGACACCTGGGACCAAAGGTGCGGGGTGGCTCCTCTTTATGCAAAACCAGTTAGATTTTGATAAAAACACCTGTTTTTGAGGAGCTGTCTGTGCTCAGGACTCCGTGTGCAGCCGGAAGGAGCCCAGACAGGCCCAGGGCAGAGCGGATTTGAAGTTTCCAGTCTGGTTTCCAGGGCCCAGTATCAGCCCAGCTCCACAGGGGCTGGCATGGGGTGGTGTGAGGTCAGGGCCCAAGAGGAGATTAAACTGCTCTGAACAGAGCTTAGTCTTGAGCTCTCCTCTTGGATATCTTCTTTCTCCTCCAGGGCGATCCCAGGACGTCCCAGCTTGTTGGAGCAGCTGGGAGACTGGGAGAGACTGGTGAGGCTGCTGCTGCTGCCAGCTGTGGGAAAGGGAAGAGAAGGTGCCTGATCCCCAGTGGGTGATGAGGGTTTCCTGCAGTGAATGGAAGAAACTCTCTCCTTTCGCCCCCATCTTTTCCCTAAAAGGAGGAAATCCCACCTTCATCTCTCTCCAGTGGCCAATGGGCCAGGCTGGGAACAGCCTGGGTTTCTCTGGTTTTCCTGAGGATGGGATTACTGCAGCTTGCAGGAGGGAAAAAGGGTGAAAATGGAGGTGAAATGAAAATTCCCATGGGGATGTGGGGTTGGGAGAGACCTTGCAGACCCCCCAGTTCCAAGCCTTGCTGTAAGGGACTCAAAGCACTGCTCTGCTCTGTGTCCTTAGGGTGATTTCCCAAAAAAGCCACTGTACCCAGCCTGATCTGAAATGGCTGGAAAGGCCCCAGAATATTTTGGCAGGCAGAGCAGGTGTGGTTGGGCAGGAACAGCCCCGAGGTCAGCTCCTGCCCCTGGGGTGCAGGAAGCAGTGGGAGCACCCCAGGGGTGGGGAGTGCCCAGGAGGCAAAGTCCATGTGTGGAAATTATGTCAAATAAAATCACAAGTGCTTTGCTGTTGGGTTGGGCTGCTCTTATCGGGCTGGATTGCTGAGCCATTCAGATAGAGGCAGCTCAGCAGAGGCCCAGAGGGTGCAGGAGTTTTCATGCATGAGAAACTGGGCATAACTGGGCACTGAGGTGGGGGCTGGGGCTGTGCCCTTCACCCCTCCTGCTCCTGCCCAGGCTGACTGGACAGGGATGCCAGCTCAGGGTCAGGCTCTGCTCCCATGGGACAAGGGACAGGACAAGAGGAAACAGCCTCAGGCTGTGCCAGGAGAGGTTCAGGTTGGATATTGGGAGGATTCCTCTGTGGAAACAGCAGTGCAGGCCTGGCACAGCTGCCCAGGGCAGGGGTGGAGTCCCCAATTCCTGGGGGGATTTAGCAGCCCTGTGGATGTGGCACTTGGGGACATGGGGCAGTGGTGGCCTTGGCAGTGCTGGGGGACAGTTGGACTTGATGGTCTCAGCCAAGCAAACACATCAGCTTTCCTCTGCAAGACAAATTCCGTGGCCTGGGAAGGTTTGTTTGGATTAAAAAAACCACCAGGATGAGTGAGTCCCTGCTATGCCCAGGGCCCTCCGGCATGGGTCCCCTGTGGGGTTGATTCTGGGTGATCTCTCTTAGCAGAGCTCACCTTCTCTGCAAATTCCATCCCATCACTGAATTATCTCTGCTCAGTGATCTAATCCTCTTTGCTGGATCAGCCTTCAAGCCTCTTTCCAGGGCTCCTTTCCAGCACGGCCACACTATTATAGCCCTGCTCAGTCACACCCCCTCAGCACTCCCTGCTCTGGAGCTACCTCTGGAATTTATTTCTCTCCTACTCCATCAGCAGCTCACAGCTGGCCTTCTCCCATTCCTGCCCTGGGGCATTGCTGTCCCCAGATGTCACCGTCATGGGATTTCAAATCAACTTTTATCAATTCATCTGCACCCAGTTGGTGTCTGGGAGGAATGTTTGCTGCCAGGCATGTGCTGAGTCATGGCACCAACTCTTGATTTCAGCCCCAGCAGCCCAAAGGGCACAAACTGCTGGGAGAAATGGGGACACTGGGAGTGACCAAGGCTGTGCCCTGCAGGAGGGACCAAAACCCACAATTAAACCAGATATATACTGGCAGCAGTTCAGAACCTCATGCTGTGCCAGTCCAGTTCTGCCCAAAGCTAGCAAAAAGTGGGGAAATTCTCATCCAGCAGCTGCTTTACCTGGACAAAGATGTTTTGGGGGATTTTGGTGAGCACTGGGCACTTCTCCTGTGATGAAATCTGGAAAATCTCTGTCAGTTCCATGGGCTTTAAGCCCCGATGCTCAGGAAGCACTCATTGTGCTCACAGCTGTACCCCCCCAGTACCAGGGAATTCCTTCACAAGGCTGTCAGCTCCAGGGAGGTGGGAGGAAGGTAAATCCACAATGGCCAGCTGGTTTTCCTCACCTGGCTTCCCAATTTATGGCTGTTCTGCCATTATTCCTCCCCAAAACTTGGCTGGTGCAAGGATGGGGCTGCCCCTTCCCCTTCCCTTCCTGTTCCACTTCCCATTCTGCTTTCCCTTCCCCTTCTTTTCTCCCTGACAACCCACTGACCCATCACGAGGCACAAATCCCAAGATTATTATCACTATTTTATTACTTCCAGTCTCGTGTGCTTCCCTTCCCATCTGGAGAGGACTTTGATCCTGTTCCAAGCTTTTACCAGCAGACAAGAGGATTTTGTTGCAGCTGAAGAAGCCTTGGGGCAATGGGGGGAGAGCAGCACCCAAACATTGGGAACACTGGGGGCCTGGGGTCCTGCTGCTCCCAGGAATGACTCTGGAAGCACTGGACCAGTGCTGCTTCTCTCAGACAGCTCTGGGGCTGCAGGTGCAGGTGGGCTTTGGCTGGGGGCTGCAGATGGAGGTCGATCCTGATGGGATCATGCAGCCACAGGAGCTGCTGGCACCTGAAGTGCCACCTGTTTTGGGGTTCTCTTGACTTCTCTCCTGGCCACATCAGCTCTTGGGAACTCCCTTCATGGCCAGGGACCAGCACTGGACACGATGGTGGAAGGGGATGCATTTTTTTGGTGGGGATGAGGGCCAACACGATCTGTCTGGGAACGGGAACGGCAACTTCCTGGATTGGAATCCCTCGGTTTTGCACAGAGACGGATCTGCTACAGGTGTGCGAGAGCTGAGAGCGAGGTGGGGTTATGTGGTGGGGAGCAGGGGTTCCTGGTGGGGGGATGGTGGGCCTTAGTCTCCCTTCTTGGACTTGGTGGTCTGCATCTTCAGCTGCGCCATGTCCACGTAGAGGTTGCGCTTGAGGATGGTGCTGGTGCAGATGATGGCTCCTTGCAGGGCTCCCATGAAACCCCCCAGGCACAAATCCTGCCCTGAAAGGAGGGAGCAGCAGATGTGATCCCACCTTGGGCAGCCCTCGCTCCCCGTTCCATCCCAGCCAAACATCACAGGTGGATTGGGCATCACCTCCCCCACCTTCCAGCTGCCCCCATACCATCCTGGGGGTCTGAACCCACAAACTCTCCCTGTCTCACCCTTCCTTGTCCCCAGCAGGAAAAGGGCCTCATCCTGCCCCATCCTGCACTGGGCAAGGACAAAACCTCCCAGAGCTGGAGAAGCGCAGCCCTTCCCTCCTCCCCTTGGAACCACAGAACTCCCCTTTTCCAGCTGTTCTTCCATTGCCCCCCAGCCCCTCTTCCCTTTATTCCATTTCAGCATTCAAGGTTTTCTCCCCCCACTCCCCGCTGCCCCAGAGCTGTCCCCATCTGAGGGCGCTGGTGGCCCTGTCACCTGTCAGGTAGAGGTTGGGCACAGCTGTCTGTGCCCTCAAGGTGGCAATGGCCTCAGCCTGCAGGCGGGGCAGGCCGTGGTCGGCGCCGTAGAACTCCCCGCGGGGGCTGGCGATGTAGTGCTGGTTGGTGAGGGGAGTCCCACCTGACAGGTACTCGATCTGTGGGGGGACAGGGACAAGAACAGGGTGGTCTGCAGGGGCAGAAGCACGGGGGGGCTGTTGCAGGAAGCTTGGCGAGGGGGGTACAGGCTGGGATGGGTTTCCTCGCTGGCCCTGAGGTGGTGGTTCTGGCAAGGTTTTGTCCCAGGAGGGTTCTGGAGGAGCATGCTGGGATGGTCATCCAGGCCTGGGAGCAGCCTGCTCTAGTGGAAGGTGTCCCTGCTCATGACAGGGTGACAGGGGGTGGAAGTGGATGAGCTTTAAGGTTCTTTCCAACCCAAACCATTTCCTGACTCCATGGTCACTTGCCCTTGCACCATGAGGAGGCAGCAGTGATGGGCTGGTGCCACGCTGGACCTCGTGTGCAGCAGGTCCAGCTCCAGTGTTGGGTGGGTAGAGGGGACCCAGAGAGGAGCTGGAGAAGCCCTGAACCCCAAGTTTAGGACCTCTGAGCCCCACGTTTCCTCACCCGGCCCTCGATGCGAGGGTAGAGCTTGAAGACAGTCTGCATGATGGCATCCACAAAAGTCTTCTTCAGGTCCTCATAGTCATCCCCCCGCTTCAGGACCTGCTTGTCCTTCCACTCCTCAAACCACTCATACCTGGCGAAGGTGACGATGGCCAGTGTGGATTTACCTGCAGGAGAACAAGGCTGGGGTGCTTGTCCCTCTGACCACTCCCATCCCACCTTGTCGCTGCCCCAAACCCGGGAGATGTCCCCAGATCTTTGGGGCTCTGTGTCCTTCCTCCAGGTATCCCAAAGAACACATTCCATGAGCCCCATGCTGAGCAGCCTTGATCATGGACAGCTGAGCAGAAACTCCTTGTTTGGGCTCACCAAACCCCAACAGGAGCTCTGAAGCCCCTCACAAGCATTTGTGGCTGGGTGCCAGCCTTACCCGGGTGCCTCATCTCCCAGGTGGGGTCCTTGGCTGACGGCGAGGTGACAAACAGGACAGGGATGTTGTTGGCAGCTTCCTCTCTGGACAAGGCCAGGTATTGCTTCATCCTGCGTGAGAGGAAAGGGCTGAGCTGGCCTTCGGGGCACACCTTCCCCCAATCCTCCCTGGGGCCAAATCCCCATTTCCTGAGTCACTGCCCAGGAATTCATCTCCTTGTGCTCAGCGAAGCACAGCCAAGGTGCAGCCAAACCTACATTCCATCCAGGTCGTTCCCTGGGAACAGGAAGTAGTTGGTGGCTTCCAGCCCCAGCTCTTCCTTCGAGCCGCTGAGGCCGACAAAGACGGTGAAACCGCCCTCGCCGTGGGTCACCATGCGGAGCTGGGACTGGATCTCTGCAACGTGGAGGGGAAAAAGGGCAATTAGTTCTGGGGGAAATCAGGCTTTTCTAGGATCCTCAGCTACAAAGAGGTGGTTTCTCCAATCCTGAGCCCTTCCCACCAAACCCTGACCCTTCCCACCCACGCAACCATCTCCCTTCCACCCGACTGTGCCCTTTCCCACCCAACCATTCCCCTTCCCTTCATCCACGCCCCTTCAATCCATCCCTGCCCCTTCCAGAAGATTTCCCATCAATCCAACCTTAAGTGGGCATTCCACCAACTTCCACAAACTTTGGGGCCCTGCACTGCGGTTTGTTTTTTTTGTTTGGTTTTTTTTTTAGGGAAATTCCTCGCAGCAAACCGGGGCTTTGCAAACTACAGCCAATTTGGGCCAATTAACTTAAGCTTCATAAAACCCCCGTGAAGGAAATGAGCGGCCAGGGCTGGGTTTTGAGGGCTGTGGCACAGGGAGGCACAGGGGATTAGCCCGGGTTTAATTGATAAATCCGCTTTCCGAGGCGGCTCAGGGCGGGATCAGCGCCGTCCCCCCCGGGGCTGACGCCGTACCCGGCAGAGCCCGCGCCTCCGGCGGCAGCAGCCTCTCGTAGGTGTTGAAGATCCCGGCATCAGAAATAATCACGGGAGCAAAGATATCCACAGAGTCCTGGCCTTTTTTGACGCTCACACCTGGGAGGGGAAATCCAGAGGGGGAAGAATGAGGGGCTGGTGAAAGGAACCTCACTCTGGGGAGCCCCGTCCCGGCGCTCACCGCAGGCTCTGCCCTGGGCATCCAGCAGGATCCTCTGCACTGGTGCCTTCCCAAAGACGTTGCCTCCAGCCTTGCGGATCACGGGGATGGTGTGGAAGGCGATTTCCCCGGCCCCACCTTTGGGGTACCACGCGCCGTGTAGGAAGTGGCTCACCAGGATGCTGTGCATGGAGAAGCTGGCCTTGGAGGGGAGCACACCTGGGAAAAGGGGCAGCCCAGGTGGGTTTGGGCAAAATCACGGGTTTGGGGCTTATCATAAATATTTTAGGGTGAGGAACACCCTGGACACGGCACTGGGAGGAAGGTGAGGAACCTGGAGGAGTAGGGAGAACATCGGGCATTGGTGTCCCCATGGCAAAGCCCGTGGACACCAACCTGACCAAGTCATGGGGGGCTGTGAGCAGAGCCCAGGTGATGGGAGGGAGGGAAGGGGGAGGCTCAGGAACATTCCCTGGTACAGGAATGATGTCACCCCATCGGGATGGTGAAGAACACAGAGGAAAAGAGATGGAGATGAGCAACAGGGATATGTCACCTGCCAGTGACTCGAGGACAAAGGTGCTGCTGAAGCACCCACCACAGCATCCCGGCAAACCTTCCAGAAGCATGGAAAAATGGAGTTTCTTACCTTTTTTCTGTTTCTAAAGGGTTTAACGCCATCCCAGAGCCTCCTGGTCACTTACCATAGGTGGGGAAGATGTAGCTGAAGACAGCCCGGAGCTCGGGGTTGGGGGTGAGACCATCCACCACCTCCTTGAGGCTGCGTGAGGCCAGGCAGGAGAAGGAGCTGAGGAGTGGCAGCAGCCTGGAGCGGATCAGGAGCCCGGCCAGGAACCGTGGGAGCATCTTCAGGATCCCCAGCAGCATAACCCCGCGGCCGGCGCTCTGTGGGGAGAGCCCAGGGCTCACTGCACACACCCAGGGGCTCAGACATGCCCCAAAAATGCCCCAAAGCAATTTTTCTTCTTAAATTCACTGCTGGGCATCCTGGGCAGCTCTGGGCAAGGGGAGTACCGGCTCCCTCAAAAACCTACCTTAAGAAAAGCTTCCCCAAAAAAGCTCCCCCACCACTCCTCCAAAAAGCCCCCTAAAAAAAGGTTCTTCAGAAAAATTCCCTTAAAGAACTCTCCCCAAACTCCTTAAAGAACTTCCTTAAAGAAATCTCCCCCAAAACATCTGTGATGCCCTTCCCCTCCGTGTGGCTCCCCAGATCCAAACCCCCCTCGTTTTATCCCACCCGGATCCGCCTCTACCTTCACCAATCGCTGGAACTCATCGATGGCCGCGGCCTCCCCGGGGAACTGCTCCTTCAGCCTCTGGAAATATTCTCTCTTCCCAGAATGGATGTGGTAGGTCTTGCCAGCACCCTGGGGGTCCCCCAAAACCACGGCATCGTAGATGGCCGGGAGTGGGGCCCACTCCAGCTGCCCCTCCGTCAGCTGGTCCACCAGGAACCGCATCAGGGAGCCCTCGTGCATCTGCCCCACATAGTGGATCCCTAAAATAAATATTTTTTTCCTTTATTTTCACCTTTTTTTTTTTTTTTTCCCCACCCCAGGATGCACCAAGCCCACCTCTTATTTATCCATCCCCACTCCATCAGCTCTACGTGGAAGGAAAAGGGAAAATCTGCGATACACTCGCCTCCCAACTGGGGTGAATGGCACTGACCACAGTGTTTTTAGCTGGTAATTTTGGAATTTTGTTGCACTTTGCCATTCATCTCTGCTGTGAATAATTAATCCCCAAGATTCAGGGACTCGCAGAGCCGGACTTTGTCTTGCCAGAAGTTTGCCAGCAAGATCCGTGCTGAGGTGACATCCCCCATGCTGGGAATTACAAAGGGGCTGGATATGGGGGATTGGAGGGGTTTGGTATCCTACAGCCAGGATTTTGGGGTGAAGAGCAGGAAAATGGTTTGTCTAACGCTGGGGACGGGAATCCCAATGGGTGCGATTCCCACCCTGAGGCATCCCATGCCCCTCCCTTGGATCCGGGGGGAATTCGGGGTCCCAAACCGTACCGGTGTCAAACTCAAAGCCCTTCTCGGTGAAGGTGTGGCAGCAGCCCCCCAGCTTCCCGTGCTGCTCCAGCACCAGCACTCGCCAGCCCGCCTTGGCCAGCACCGCCGCGGCCGCCAGCCCGCCCACGCCGCTGCCCACCACGATGGCATCGAGCCGCTGGGGCACCTTCTCTGCCGAGAACACTGCGGGGAAACGGGGGCGTCACCGGGGGGGCACCCCACGGCATGGGGGACCCCCCAAACCGCCCTGAGCAGGTGGCACCGCGGGGGCGATGCTGCGCTGCGGGGTCACCGCGACAGCGGGCGGGGGACAATGCCACCCCGGGGGTCAGCGAACGCCGTCCCCGGTGGAGATGCCGCCCTAGGGGGGTCCATACTGCCCCGGGGGTCCGTGACAGCCCGGGCGCTGATGCCACCCGGGGGTGGTGCTGTCCCGGGGGTGACCCCACCCCGGGGGGGGCACTGCTGTCCTGGGGGGCGATGTCACCCCAGCGGTTGGGGGCTGGTGATGCCGCCCCGGGGCTGAATCCCGCCAGGGGGGTTGACGCCCCCGGGGGTCCCGTACCTGTCTTGACCACGGTCCTGCGCACAGCCTTGTCGGTGACCAGCGGGGCGGGCGGGCGGCGGCTGTCGGTGGCGAAGGGGTTGCGGCTGCCCGAGACCCACGGGAGCAGCAGGGCCAGGAGCGGCCGGAGGACGAGGAAGAGGAGAAGGAGGAGAAGAGGGGAGAGGAAGAGCAGCGCCTGCAGCCACATGGTGCTGCGCCGTCCGGCTGCCGGAGCCCCGCTCTGCCCCGCGGAGCCGAGAACTGCGTAGGGGACAGCGGGGTCAGAGAGGACGGGGCACGGGGCGGGGGCTGGCACGGGGCACTGGGGGCTTGGACTGGGTACTGGGGGCGGGCACTGCCATTCTGGGAGCTGGAAGCAGGAAACAGGAAGCAGGCACTGGGAGCGGGGACTGAGCGCTGGGAAGCGGCACTGGGCACCGGGAACTGTCACCGGCAGCTGGCACTGGGCACTGGGAGCTGACACCGGGAGCTTGCACTGGGCACATGGGAGCTG
>VZTR01014480.1:3321-17958 GCA_013400775.1 Chaetops frenatus
CGCACACCCACACAGTTCCCCCCTGCCAGCCCAGGGGCACATGGCACCGCACCCGTCCCCCCCCGCCAATGCCGCCCCTCCCCAGTGTTCCCTGCACGGGGTGACCCTCCCTCGGACCCCCAGCTCAGCCCAGCCCTCTGCACCCGCCGCAGCGTGGGAAAGGGCCGGGGGTGGGTGCGAGACCCCCCCACCCCGGCACCCCTGGGGCTGGGTCCCCCCGCGGGCAGGGCGGGCAGGTCGGGGTGGCTGCCAGACCCCCCCTTCCGCCGCCTGCCAGGCCGGAACGGGCCCCGGCGTGCCGGGGCAGGTGCCGGGGCAGGTTCCGGGGCAGGTTCTGGGGCAGGGCAGGGCGAGATGTGGCGCTTGCCTGAGGCTGATCCCGCTGCCCCGCTCCCGCGGGGTGCTGAGCACCCATCCCGCCCATGCCCACTGCCCCCAGCCCCACCTTGCACCCTCTGGACGCGCCAGCGGGTGAAAACCACTGAGGGACAGACCCTGTGTCCTCCCGGTCCCCTTCCCCGGGGTCCATCCCCCTGCAAAACCACGACCCTGCGGCAACCACCGAGCGGGATGGTGGCAGTGGCCGGGGGGACACAGCAGGTGACCCCATGGCTTTTGCTGGGCCCCACTGCCCAGGGAGTTTCGGGGAGGAATGGAGGAACGAGGGTCCCGGCAGCTCCCGCTTTGTTCCCGCTTCGCCTCCACCCGGCAGTTGCCTGGCAACTCCATCCATGCGGCTGCCGGAGAGCGGCAAAACAACCCCACATCCTCATCCCCGGCTGCCCGAGGTCCTGTCGGGATGGCACAGCACGGCACGGCCCGGCACGTCCCTCCTCTGTTCCTCCAGCCTCAGTGTTCAGATCTCCTACATCCCATCCAACACCCCCCAAAAATCCCACTCTGCTGAGCTCATCCATCCCCTTTCCCCACGGCACTCAGGCAAGGGTTCCCAGACCCATCTGCAAGTGGTGCTGCTGGTCAGGTTCAGCCACGCAGAGAGGGGCTTCCCCTGACAGCAGGAGGGGAAACTGAGGCACGGACAGACTCCACTCGCTGGTGGCAACGGGAATGCACCGGGCCACACGAGCAGCAGGGACCTGGAGCACTGTGCCACGTTGAGGGCAATGCTCCCCCTGGGAAAGGTGCCCCAGATCTGGCCTGTCCCATCCCCACTCCCCAGCTCGGTAGGGATGGGGGCACTGCTGGCGCAGAGCGAACTATTGGCTTAATTAATTTGCTGTTATTTCTCCTAACGAGCTGGGATCTGGAGCGGGCGCTTCCCTCGGTTGGCAGCCAGCGCATTCCCCCGCCCCGCCAGTGAGCCGGGGGTGCGAAGCCTCCAGGCACTGCTCAAAACAGACCGTGTGTAGGAGGGAAAAATTACACCCCAGGAAAAAGCCCTCCCCAAGCCAGCGCCTTAACCCACTTTCCAGCTGCAGCGCTGGGAGAGGGGAGTCGGGCATTTGGGGAAGGGGAGAACCGCCAGGAGATGGGGGCAGCTCCTCCATTAGGTCCCTGAGAAGGGCTGAGCCAAGTCCTGGACCATGCTCAGACCTGATCCTGCTGCCAGGGAGGGAAACTGAGGCAGTGGCGCTGGGGAGGGATGGGGTAGGACAGCAATGTGGGCAGAAGGTGATGCCTCCTGCTGCTGCTGCTGCTGGAACCGCTCTGGGACCCTCATCCCACTGCCAGCACTCAAATGGCCTCTGGGACCCCCACCCTACTGCCAGTAGTGAGGGCAGGAATTGGGGAGAGCTGAAGGGAAGGGAGGAAAAGGGGGTGGGATGCAAAGGGGGGAGTTGGGGTCCCCCCTGCCCCTCAAAGCCACCCTTCCACCATGGCACTGGCAGGTCCCACCAGCATCCTTCCCATGCCAGCCTGGCTGCAGGAGGGCAGAACTCGCTGTCACGCTCCATCCACAGATCAGGGTGGAACAGGAGTGGGGTACACGCCCCCCCAGCTCTGTTTGGCGTGGGCAGGTGGGCGGGGGGGCTGGCAGGAGGCTGCGGCTGCTCAGGCAGAGGCAACGCAGCACAAATGGGCGGGCGGCAGCTCCCGCACCACCCACACAACAGTTGGTCCTTCCCCATGAGCCAGTGAGGCTGGGGGAGAGGAGGGGGCTCACAGCAGCCCTCAGAAAGACAAGGGAGCTCCCTCCAGCCCCGCTACTGAGGCAGAGCTGGGCTGGGGACGGGTGGCAGCTGCTCCTGAGAAGGGCAGAGCTGTACCTGGGAAGAGGAGAATGGCTCCAGGGGAGGGAGCAGCTCCCAGCTGAGGTGACACTGCCAGGGAAGCTCAGGTGGACACGGTCCCTGTGAGTCTCAGCCCCAGGAAAGACACACGAGAGCTGTCTGCTTCCTACAACGCTGCTAGGGATGTGCATCCCACAGGATAGGAAATAACACCAAAACCCCAGCAAGGGGGTGTAAGGTCCAGGATTTCAATCACGTGAGCAATGCATCAAGGACACACGTCAGCAGGGACACGGTGACATCTAAAACATGAGGGGATTCTGCTTGGGGAATGTGGCTTTGGTGGCTGAAATACAAAAGAAAGAAGGAATTTCTGCTGGAGGGATCCACACAGAGAACGAGCAGGTGGGTATTGGTCCCCCATCCTGGCCACAGATGGGGACGGGGCAGCCGAGCCGCTGCTCGCTCAGTGACATCCCCCTCGCCCGGCACTGCGCCGGCAGCTGGCACATCCCCACCGAGTCCCGGCACGTGCTCAGGAGAGCAGCAGGAACCGGCAGGAATGGGCAGGAATCAGCAGCCAGCCCTGCCAAGTTTCCTAATGCAATTTGCAAACGGCTTCGAGGACGTGGCCAAGCCGGAGCAGGAGCAGGGCCGGGGCCGCAGGGCTGCTGGGATGCAGGACGCAGAGCGGCAGCGCTGCAGCACAGGTGAGCCAGCCAGGATCAGCGTGGCACAGCTGCGGTGACAGTCACCCCGTAGGGTCAGGAATCCCAATGGGGACACGAGGCTGCTGTGGGGAAGGGAGGTGGGAGCTGGCACAGGGCTGAGGTGCTTCCTTGTGGGGCCGGAGCCCAGCCCGGTGCATTGGGGCGGATTCCAACACCCTCCACAACCCCGGCAGCAACACCCAAGTGCTGGGAGCAAACCTGGCCCTGCCGAGCTGGTTTGGGTGCTGGCTGGGCTGCTCGGGCAGCGCTGGGGTGCTGGGCACCCACAAACCTCCTCCCTTCTCTCTGTGGATTTGGTAGAGGGAGGGTGGAAATGTTTGTACTGGTTGCCCCCTTGCACTGCTGGGGGTGGCAGGGATGAGGGTCACCCTGTGGATTCCTACCTGAGAGCTCACACACCAGTTACCAACAGTTTGCTGGGATAAGAAGCAGGAGGAACTCCTAAATTAAGTGGTTCCTGCCCAGGCAGTAAATTCCTGACAGCTTCCCACGGCTTCAAAAAGTGGCAGAAATAAACTGGCTAATTGAAAAGAGAACTGAAAAGAAGAATGAACTGGGATGTCACTGCTGCTTACCCAAACAAATAAAAACGAAATACCCAAAAGAAACAAATCAGCTTTACTGAAGGAGCTGCTTCATTCCTTAAGAACAGAGACCACGATCAAGCCAGCGGAGTTTGACATCCCAGGAGGGAGCAGGGAGCATTTTAGTAATGGGGAGAAGTTGGGGGAATGTGTGGCCAAGGACCGACTTGGGGGTTGGTTCTTCGGCGGCCCCAGCGCGGGGGAGGAGGGAGGTGAGCAGGGGCGAGGTGGATTTCAGGAAGGCATCGCTCAGGAGAAGTGCCTGGCCCTGAGCACAGTGCAGGTGTCTCATCCTGCTGCCTCACCTCCACACAGGGAAGGAGCCATTCCAAGGAGCAGCTTCCTCCTCACTGAGGGGCTGAGTCTGGCGCTGGGATTCCTGTGGCTGTGTCCTTACGTGTTGTTCCTCTCCTTTGATTTTTCACCTTTGCTGTCCTGGGAGGGGTAAGAGGGAAAAGCAGCAGAGGTTTAGGGTCCCCCAAACCCCTCACATGGGGAGGAACAGTGCTGTGGCTGGGTCTTGCCTGCAAACCCTCCATACCTTGGTGCCAACCCCTCCACCCACCTCTCTGGGCACTACCTCTCCTCATGGTTCCAGATTTTTCCATCACAAGGCCTTTCCAGGTCCCCTCCATCAGACAATTTGCTTCTCAGCCCTCCCCATGTACAGGAACCCACCAGCACATGCCTGCCCGGGTCTGGGCTTGCTTGGCGTATGTGAAGAAGGTACGAAAAGGGAAACCAAAAACACAGGTGGCATTCCAGCACGCTCACACACGCACAGCTCACAGCACTGGAGCAAGGAGGCCATTCCCAGCACAGGGAAGCACTTGCATCCTGAAAAACCTTTAACTCTACTGCCTGAATCATCTCCTGAGTTCTGAACGTTTATCCTTCCAGAGAACTCCCTGCCTTCTAGCTCCTCCAGCCAGAGCTGGATTTTCCCCTTTCTAAATCATCCTGTTTTCTACCCTGAGCAAACAAAATAAGAAAGAGCCAACTTCAGACTTACTTTTTACGTGGTTTTAGTTTTAAAGATTTAAGTAACTCAAATTAACTGGAGCCCTGCTTACCACCTGCAACGAGAAGCTGAGGTTTGGGACAGGTCAGAGATGAGACAGTTTAAGATTTCCCCTTACAAAAGAACAACGTTAGTTTTTGGGGATGGGAAGGGGAACTGCAACCTCACACACACCAGTGACACCCCACACACACAGGGAGCGACGGTGAGGGGATGGTACCTCTGGAGGGGGCGGCTTGATGGTCACAGGCTGGGACGTCCGGCGGGGCGGGGAGGGCTTGGGCTGCACCTGCTGCTGGACAGTGTTGTAGTAGGTGACCCCCCCATAGACCTGGGACTGCGCCTGCAGGAGCAGCAGGATCAGAGCTCCGGGCCGGGGGGCCCTGTGAGCCCCTTGTGGCGCTCACCGGGGCTGGACAGCTGCCCCCAGCCAGAGGCAAGAGGGGCTGTGCCTCCCAGAGATCAGCTCCCGAGGCCCCTTGTGTGTCCCCAGCCCTCACCAAGGTCCCCCCACTCCAGCAGGGACAGGACACAGCCCACACAGATGGGATTCCCTCACCCTGCAGCCCATGGAATGCTTGAACTTCCCAACAGCAGCTTTTCTGCCCAGACACAGCTCCCCTGCACATCCAGCCCTGCAGCCTGGGGCGGGGAACTACCCTCAAAGCAGGGTGAGGTCCTGCCAGGATCAGCTGGAGCAGTGGGAAGGGCAGGGATGGCTGGGAGCTCAGGGAACATGCAGCTCTCCAGCCTTCCACAGCGTGTCAGCCCTGCTCCAGCCACGGTGTGTCAGCCCTGCTCCTGCCACTGCACCAGGATCTGGTCTGCTCTGGTCTCATCTGCATTTTCAAGAATTCGGTCTGATATGCCTCCTCAGGGATTAGATCTATCTGACTCCTCAGGGATTAGATCTGTCAGCCTCCTCACAGGGATCAGGTCTGGTCTGATCCTCACAGAGATCCAATCCAATCTGCCTCCTCAGAGATCTGGTCTGATCTGCCTCCTCACAGGAATCTGCTCTGCTCTGACCCACGTCCCTGTAGGAGCTGATCTGATCTGCCTTCTCAGGGATCTGAACCGATTTGCCTCCTCAGTGACCCAATCCAATCTGCCTCCTCACTGCCCAGCAGCAACCTTAGATATGGAGCTGGGCTGTGGAGCAGGAAAATCCATCCCCACGCTGCTCACACCAGCCAGTTCCCAGCCTCCATCTCAAAGAGAACTGACTTCCAAAGCCATTCCCAAGGTATCCTTGGCTCAGCAGAGCCCTGGAGGGCTTGTTTCCCTATTCAACAAGGGAATGCCTCAATTCCAGACCCCCCCAGGACAGGATTTCACCCACTGCCCGCCACGCTCAGGGAGCTGCACAGCAGCCATGAGAACAACCCTTTCTGGGATGACAGCAGCCTTTCCCCATGGAGCAGCCCAGCTGCTGCACACCCTCTCCCAGGAACACCTCGCAGAACACACCCCACACGCTGCAGCATCCGAGCTGCTCCTGCCCGGGAAGGGGCCACGGCGCACCCGGCTTACCTGCGTGTTGGAATAGAGATGAGGAGGGGGCGGAGGGGGCAGAGTTCCAGGGGGGTAGGGGTAGCCAGGATTCCCGAAATTCATCACTCCAGGGGCAGAGAAGTAAGTCGGAGTGAGCAGCTGCTGCGGCGGGGGCTGGCCCGGGGGCATGGACACTGGTGGGGGGTAGAGGCCGGGGTTTGCCATGGCAGGGGGCGTCTGGTGGGCGTGTAAACCTGGAGGTGACGGGAAGCAGAGGGATGTCACCCAAGGAGCCAGTGTCCCCGGGTAGCAGCAGGAAGGAGCACACTCTGTTCCAAGGCTTCCCTGCAGCCCCACGCTGGGGAGGGACACAGAGCAGCAGAGCACAGCCCCCTCCCCAGTTCCGGATTCACCAGAACCAGACGTGGCCCCACTGCAGCTCCGCTGCAGGAAACAATTTGTGTGGGTAAGCAGAGAACGTGTTCAACAGCTCCCAGTTCTGCTTTTTCCTGAGCTACAGGGCCAGGGAGAGAGGAACCAGCCCAGTGCTCACGGAAGGGAGCGGCCCAGCCTGGTGAGGCCCCACAGGGAGCTGCAAACATCCAGCTGGGAGCTGCCAAAGGTTCAGATCTCCCTGTGCTACACTGACTGGAAGCTCCAGAAACACCTATTTTTTCTTTTCTTAAAACTGATACTGGTTCAGCCTCACTGCAGGAGGGAGCAGGTCTCTTCCATGTTGTAAAAATTAAGGAAAATGGATTTCCCCCTGTGATAGAGGCTGTGGGAGAGCAGAGTTCTCTGTTCCCCAGGTCCAGGGGTGTCCCACTGGCTCCTCACCTGGATGAGGGAGGTGCATCTCCGGCTGCACAATCATCCCTTGGGGCGGCAGCGGGGCTGGGTTCTCACCATGGGTGTAGATTGGTCCCTGGAATTGTACTGCAACAACACATGTCAGGCTGTGATGAAAAGCTCCATGGAATTCCATTCCCCTGCAGCCGGGCACACACAGCCCAGCCTGCCCCGAGGGCTCCCACGGCACACAGAGGCTCCCGGGCTCACAGATACCACATGCTCCCTAACGAAAAGCCTCCTACTCCCTTTAGAAAGCAGGAAAATACTCAGGGAATTTCTTCCCTAAGACTTTAAATGCTGGAGGGAATTCCTAATCCATCCCCAGTCCTGTTCTCCCCACGCTCAAATGTCAAAGACCTGATTTAAAGTTCAATTTAAATCCCAGTTCTCAGGAAGAATTTGGGTGTCCTAAGAGCCCTGGGATAGGGAGGGGATAACACTGAGAATAATTCCACGGGTTTAAACACAACCAGGCAGGCTCCCAGCTGCCTTTTACACACTGAACGAGGGGGACACAGTACCACTACAACAAAGGAAAGAGAAGACAGAGTCCCGACCCCAACAGCAGTGGGGGGGGGATCCCTGCTCCAGCTGCTCAGCTCTTGAGCACCCATGGAGCCACAGCAGCAGGAGGGGAACACTCACATGGGTCGTAGTAGTGCCCTTCCACGATGCTGATGTGCATGGGGGGCGTGGGCTCCGGCACAGGAGGTCTCTGCCGCTGCGACGAGTAGCGCTTCACACGGCCCCCCGGCACTGCCTGCAAGAATCCAGGGCTCAGGGGGCCTGTGGGGCACCCACTGGAACACCACCGACCCCCCAAACCTCCCCTGGGTCACCCCCAAACACCCCCACAAGGGAAAGGCTGAGCCGTGGGCAGCCTGTAATTACCACAACCCCAAGACAATTAGAGGCCGTCTCCCGCGCGCTGCGGAGCCGGAGTCACGCTCCGGGATCACGCATTACCATCTCCTCCAGCCGGTTAAACTGCGGCGGCGGCCCAGTTCCCACGTGCATATGGTTGGGAATACCTGAGGAAGGAACAGACTGGTTATTACTGTGGTTTGTGCTGCTTCCCAGGCTGGTTCCCAGCCTTGCCCGGGGGCGTGGCTGCGGCTCAGCTCTCGCTCCCATGACACAGAACCTCCCGACTTCATTGCCCCGGTGGTTTTAAATATTTTGGGAGAAATTAGAGGCTGTTTTGTCATTGCACACTCATCCAGAAACGCCTAAATCCTGCTTCAAAACTAAATCCCCAGACTGAAGCAGCTCATGTCCTGCTCCGAGCTCTGTGTCTGCTGAGACATGGATCTCCAGGTGGATCAAAGATCCATGTGGGATCTGAAGCTGCAGTTTAAACCCTCTGCAGGGTGGAAACGCTTTTATCACGGGTTCCTTGGGATTCAAACAGCCAAGTGAATCCACGTGAATTCACAGCAAAGTGAATTTAAAAGCCATGGCTTAAAACCACAGTGCCAAGGTGCTCACAGGTGATTCCAAAGGAATGAAAATGGATAAAACAAACACTGGAAGTGCCAAGTGAATCCATGTGAATTCACAGCAAAGTGAATTTAAAAGCCATGGCTTAAAACCACAGTGCCAAGGTGATCATAGGTGATTCCAAGGGAGTGAAAATGAGTAATAAAACAAATACTGGAACTACTCATGGATCACTGACACTGCAAATACAGGCAGAGGGGACTGATGGGAGCCAAATGCCTCACAGAATAACTCCTCCCTTCTCTGCTAGGGACAAAAAAGGGACAGCAGAGTCACCATCCTTCTCACAGCAGAACACAATCGTGTACCTGCAGCCAAGAGCTGGCCTGTGGGAAATTTGGGAAGATGCTTCATTTTTGCGCATTAAAAAAACCTCCAAAACAGACAATCTTGGCACTTTTGAACTCTCATCCCACTGGCACGTTTTCAGCCTGTCCAGGGGATCTGTTCACAGACTTCCCAGTCCCACCAATACCAAATGAATTCTGCTTCCATGACCTCAGCCTCACAGATGCTTATGAAAGCAGCAAGTGGCTTCCTTCTCCTTGCTCCAGTTTTACTCCCCTTGGGAAGCATTCTAACACTTCCCAGAACAGACTCTAATTCTGCAAAGGGATAATTATACCTGGATGACCCCTCTGTATATGTGCAACTGGAACTGTCCTCAGCTGGCACCAGAGTAATTCTGTCCCATGTCCCTCCCTCCTCTCAGGCACAAAGGGATTTGCCAATCCCAGCCAGGCCTCAGCTATTGGCAACCAAATCCCAGTGTCAGAAAATGAGCTGATAAACAGGGAAAAGTTCCTTCCTGCTCCCAGCAGGACACAACAGAGCCCAATTATTGATCCTTATCTCGTGCTCTCCTGCAGCTGGAATCGGTCTTGCTGTGATTCAGGAAAGGATCTTCCCTTCCATCCTTCCCAGCCCTAATTCCATTCACCTTTGCTGAAATGTTTAATTTCTCCTTTTCTCTGCTGTTGTATCCATACTACACCTTCCCAGCAGGAACCATCACTCTGCACCCACGTTGAGTTGGGGCTCAGGCAGAGACAGCTCTGACCAACGGCACAGATCAGGATGACACTGGGCTGCTGGAAGATCAGGAGGCTGCTCCCACTTACCCCTCAGCTCCCGGGGCGGGATGAACTGGGACTGCCCCGGGCTCCAGTTCTGCTCCGTCAGGTTCATCTGGGTCATCTCCTGCTCAAGTCCATCCACGTTGGATTCCACTGGCGACTCCCAGTTGCTCTTGGCTGGTGGGGGGGAGGTGTCAGCTGGCGTGGGTTTTGGAGTGGCAGGAGCCAGCCCCTCAGAAGGGGGCACTTCCTCCGCCAGCTTCGCTGCATCCCCAGTCTTGACTCTGGTCCTTCTTGCCCGGGAATAAGATTTCTTCTCGACTGGTCTGTCTGGCGGTGGCTGCGCAGCGTCGGCAGCCGTGGCTTGGTTTTCCAGAGCCCCCTCCTCCTTCCCAGGGCTGCCATGGACATGTGCCACCTCCAGCTCAGGGGACGTGTCCCTCGATGGGCTCTGCTCTGCCCGCTTCCCACGGTAGCTGCTCTCCTGCTTGGCTGGATCCCCGTTCCGGTGCGGGACAGTCGCTTCCAAAGCCCGGTAGCCTGGACGGGTCTCCTTGTAGCCCCCCATCCTGGGGTAGTTCCTGGCAGGAGGCATCCTGCTGGTGCTGGCAGAGCTGCGGCTGTTGAAGGACCGTGGGGGAGCCGAGGGGCTCTTGGCACCCTGGTGCCTTGGGGGTTTGGGAGGTCTCTCGTTGGACCAGCTGGGGTCTCGCTGAGGGGGACTGCCAAATCTGGGGGAGAAAAACAGAACAATTCACTAGAAAAAAACCCCTGGGTGGGAGGAATCGCTGTGCCACGGAACTCCTCCCCACGATGCATGTCTAGAAACCCCAGGAACACGGTCCCTCACCACAAGGCTTTCCCTGTTTGGAACTCCAGACTTGGCCCCTCTCCCCAGGACAATCCAGGCCCTGGGGTGACTCGGGCTCACCGTGGTTTGCGCATCCTCCGGGGTTTGATGTCGTCAGGGTTGTGGGCTGACCGGATGTCGTATCCGTACAGCGCGATCAGCTCCTGCCTGGTCTTGGGGGCCTGCTCATCCTCACGGAATTTGTCGTGTTCCCAGCGCCCCTCGTCCTTCCACAGCTTCCGCTGACGACCCTTTGGCCTGGAAAAGGGACAGAGGGAGGAGCAAGGGGCTGTAAGGCCAAGATGTGGCAGTTTTGAGCAGACCCACACACAGAGCCTGAGCATTCCTGGGGCAATGAATGCACAGGAGGCAGCATCCCTCCTCCCTCCTGTTCAGCAGCTGCTAGTGACCCACTGCTATTTGGGAAAAGCATCTCGAAGAGTCATTGTTGCCTGGCACAAGGCTTTTTTTGTGGGTTTTTTTTGCATCTCTCCTTCAAAACAAAGAGCTGAAGTGTCCTGGCAGGACACAGAGCAGGTAACGGAAGCACAGACCTTCCCAGTGCATCCCACTGAAGCAAGGAGCCCTGCTGCCAGAGACTGGCCTGGAAGCTGGCCTGGAAGCTGGCCTGTCCCTTCCAGAGCCCCAGGGGGACACTCACATACCTGACCTCCTCCTCCTGCGTCTGCCCACGGAGGTCGTGCTCAAAGAAGAGCCCCTTGCGCGGAATGTACGCCGGGTTCTTCCGATCCTCGTCGTCATCCAGGTGCTTGGGAACCTTCTTCCCCACTTTCTTCTCCACAGGCTCCGTGCTCTCCTGTCAGAACCAGGGAGCTCTCACCACTGCAGCAGTCCTGCTAGCAGCCCCCAGCCCGGAGCCGTGGGACACCCACCTGCCCGTCCCCGCTCTGCCGCTCGCCCGTCACCGCTCCCTTGGCATCCGCCTTCTCATTCCCCTTCTCCCCTCTGGCCGCCAACTCGCAGGAATCGTTGCTGTCCTGCTTCAGCTCCACCTTGGAGCTTTCTTCCTCGCTGTAATCCTCTTCCTCTGCCTTGGGAGACACCCAGTGACCCAAACGTGCTCCATTAGCAACAGATCTGCCAGGAATCTCCCCAAACCTAGAGTCAGATCCAGCAATGCATCCCCCAGGACTCTTCCCAAATCTGGAGTTTGATCCAGCAACAGATCCCCCAGGAATTCCCACAGTTCTGGAGTTAGATCCCTGTTCCAGCTGTTAGACATGACTCTTTCAAAGCATTAAGATTAGTTCCTAAAATTCTTCCTATCCCTATATTTTTACAGGAAAAGCAAAGGTTAAACCCAACCTCTCCCAAGAGAGGGAGGATCCAACAGGCTTTCTGGAATGGACCCGGGATCAGCTGCCCCACAAAGATGCAGCATCCCACCACTCCAAAAAGGCTCCTGCAGACTGGGAAGACTGGTGATCTCAGGCCCTTCCTTCCACACTGAGGGCCTGGATCCAGCCAGGGCCACGTTTCCAAATTCCCTGGAGTTCCTCAGCTGACTCACTCTGCTCAGGAGCATGACCTGGTTTCACCCCCAGGAGCCTCCGGAGGCTGGAGACGAACTAAAAATAGCTCGGGGTGATTAACCAAACCCTGCTCCATTTTCCTCTTTCAACACAGCCTTTGCACATCGGCTGCTCCTGGTGTTTACGCCGGGGAAGCCCGGGCCGGGCATTATTTTTAGGTACAGGAACAGAGTCATCCTGGCACAGCAGTGATGCAACAACCCCGCTGCCACCGGGAGCCTCCACGCAGGATTCCAGGCTGGAAGAGCTCTGGGAGCTGCCCCATCACCTCTGCAGCCTGCTGCTCTCCTTCCTTGTTAATAGCACGGATTACTATCCAAACTGAGATCAATTCCCAAACAAACAGCTTGGATTTCCTCTGCCTGGTGGTTTGCACGTTCTCCAGCTACTGTTTCCCTCAAGATTCCCAAAACAGAGATGGATTTTCCTTAGAAAGCCTTCACTACAATCCTTAAGAGACCAGAACTTCTCTAAATTCCCCATAAATCTCAAACTTCAGACTTCTGAACTAAAAATCCATGGGAACCTGCAGCCCCCAGGCATGGGTGGGATGGGATTCCCTCAGCACCCTCCAACTCCCAAGGTGCATTCCCCGCCTCTGGCTGCTCCGTCAGAACAGAGGGAAGCTCCTGGGATGCTCCCAACCACCACTTTGCTTTTTAATTCCAACTAATTAAAACCCTACAAGCATCCCACACTCCTCCCACGCCCTTCTTGGCCATGGCAAATCCTGTTCCCAGTGTGAGGAGCCAGGACGCTTTTCCCTTGCCCATACTGGCCCTACACCCTCCCCAGCAGCACGGCAACACTGGTCCCAGTGCCAGGGGAGAGGCCGCTTCCTCAGGAGACACAGAGGTCAGTGGAAGGGACCCAAGGACACAAACTGGGTTTGTGCTGAAGTTCCATGAGAATCAGTGGCTCAGTGGGACAGAGCTTGCCCTCACCTCCGAGTCCTCAGCGCTTTCGTAGTCGGAGAGCACAGCTGTGGGGAGGGAAAGGAGCTGGGGTCAGGGCCAGGGCTGGGCACGGCTCCTCTCCCAGACCCCTTCCAAAGGGAATTTGGATGCCAGCACCACCCCGGATCAATGCCACAGGCAGCTCAGGAGGGAGGAGGGATGAGGTTGGGGGGCACTGTCCCTGTACCCCACGTTTGCCTGCTGTTGCAAATTAATATTTGGGACGGCAACAACCACAGGATTGCTGGAAAAGCTATTTTTTCTAATTTTTACTTTTTTTGCACATAAATAACCCTGCCCAAGAGCCATCACTCACCATCTCCTTCGATGCCATCCTCACTTTCCTGTGGAGAGGAGAGAGGAATTAGAGGAGGGGAGGGCAGCAGCCAGGCCCCAGCAATGTGGAATCATGGATTCATAAAACCATAGAATAATGGAATTGTTTAGATTAGAAAGGATCTTTAAGTTCAAGTCAAACCTTCAACCAGCACCAGCCCCATGTCACCACTAAACCAGGCCCCCCAAAAGCCACATCCACACTTTTTGTACACTTCAGGGATGAGGATTCCACCATTCCATGGGCAGCCTGTGCCAGTGCCTGACCACCCCTTCCATTCAGGGAAGAAATCTTCCCTAAAAAACCACTTTCTTACCATCTACTATCCTAACACCTTTTCCTAGTACTGTTTTGTCCTAATGTTCATTTTTCCTAATAGCCAGGATCCCATGATCCCAGCCACAATGGCAGCAAGGTCTGGCCCTGACTGCATTGCATCCACCCTTGGAAGTTCAGCACCAAGAAAAAACAAATCCCAGGCTCCCAGAGCCTTTCTCCAAGAACCTTCTAGAGCAGCTGCTGTGGGGGAATAACGAGAGCAAAGCACAGCCTGTCAGTGCTGGGGGTCTCCAGGGAACACAGCGACAGTGACAGGGGAGCCAGCCCCCTCCCCTGCCAACCGAGAGCCAGGGAAAGGGCAAAAACAGGGAACAACAAAGAGAAGCCACACAGGACCCAGCTCAGGGAAGGGGCTGGATGAAGGGAACAGCTCAGGAAAATTGCTCAGTAAAACAGTTGCCTGGAGAAGCTGTGGCTGCCTCATCCCAGGAAGTGTCCAAGGCCAGGTTTGACGGGGCTCAGAGCAACCTGGAATAGTGGAAGGTGTCCCTGCCCATGGTGGAAGGTGGAACTAGATGAGCTTTAAGGTTCCTTCCAACCTAAACCATTCCATGATTCCATGATAAAGGCAAAAATCAACCCAACTGTACAGGAAAAACAACCCCAGAGCACAAACAACCTGACCAAGGCAACAACATAAACCCAAAACCTCCACAGAAAAACTCACTGGGAGTCAGGGGGAGCTGGAAATAACCAGCCATGCAACCCAAAACAGGAAAGAGCTGGAAATAGCCAGCAATAGAACCCAAACCAGGAGCAAACTGCACCTGGATGTGAACTGCAGGAGCAGAACTGCACGGTGGGGGGAGACAGCAGCACCCACCCCACCTGCCCCTGTTGTGGACACCCCAGGAGCAGGGACAGGACCCCAAGAGCAGGGAGAGGATCTCAGACTGGGGAGATCCAGGCACAGGGCACAGGGAGCCAGAGCAAAGCCCCTGCTAGTCCTCGGGGGCTGCAGTGCCCACCCCACCTGAGGCTGCCCCAGCCCAGCTCTCCCCCACACACTATGGGGGGGTTCAGCCCAGTTCCCCCAATTCCCCAGACTGGTGTTCCTTCAGCTCTCCACCCCCCACTTTGCCCCCCGTGTCCTCTCACCCTGCAGTTCCTAATATCAGTCCCCCAACTCCAGAGCCCCCCAGCCCTCCCACT
>VZTR01014585.1:0-77541 GCA_013400775.1 Chaetops frenatus
AGTGGCTATAGGGTGATGGAGAGCCTGTGGGGTGGGTGCAGTGGGGTGGGCAGGGGCTCCATCTGGGGCAGCCCTGCCTGCCCCTCCCAGCCTGGCCATGCTGCTCTTCTGGCTGCAGCTTCTCCAGCCCTTCCTACCCGGGGAATGGAGCCATTCTGACAAACCCCCAGAGCAGAAATTCCTCCCCCTGTTGTCTGAGTGCTGCCTCCTTTCCTGGTGCTGTTGTGAATCACAGGGAGGTCGACTGCCTTCAGAAGGGCTCAGAGTTGTTTGCCCATAGTTTTGAATTACCAAGTACTAAAATAAATGTTTATGGCTTCGACAGCTCTGGGTTAAAAACCTTTTAGCAGCATAAACAGTTGCCTGAAAGGGGAGGATTTGCATCAGTAACTTTTAAAAGGTGTTGTAAAAGTTGATGCTCTTGTGAGTTATTCCTGTGTGTAAAGTATGCATCTTAAAAATAATGAAAATCATCAAATGAGATCTCATAGCCTTACTGCTGCCATGCACAGGGCAAGGGACTGCAGTGACCTGTAGTGACCTGGACTGCCCAAGGAATAGGTGTGTATTAGTCCTGATCACCCTTCCACCAAAGTTATCTCAACTGGGCACATGAGGGATGGCTCAGGGGCAGGGAAGGCCAATGCTTAGGATGGGCTTTATTTTCTATGAGGTCACTATGTAGAAAGGTTATTTCTAGAAGCTTGGAGTGGGCTGTGGGGGGCTGCCCCCCAGCATGGGGACTCGGTGTGGGGACCCTGCAGCCTGGTGTTGGCCACCAGACATTGGGGAGCAGTAGGAATGCTCCTGGGAGAGCTGCAGGAAGGAAATGCAGGCAGACATGCCTCCAGTGAGGTAAGGGAAGTAAATAGGTCACCAAAATCCAAATCAACTGGAAAAGCAAGTGTGTGCTCAGTACAGGATCATCAGTGAGCGCTGTTGAAAAGGGACAGAGTACCAGATGGGAAAAATGGAATTTTCCATGCATGTCTTACATAGTCCAGAAAATTTTCAGTCAATTTTATGCAATATATTTAGGTCTTGGAATGGCTCTGAGATGCTTTTTGTGTAATAATCCCCACAGCACCGTGTGAGGGCTCCAGTCTGGCATTGATCTGTAATAGCACTCACCTCTTCCTCCCATTCTCTGTAAGCAGCAGCACGAGCTGTGTTTGGAGCAGGGGAGCTGGGGTTTCACTGGAGCTGCCTCAGGCAGGGAAAGAATTGAAAAGATGAATGAGCTCTTGCAGCAAGAACATCTGGCTGTACCTCAGTTTCCTTCTCTTCTCACCTCTCACTGTTTTAAGTTCATTTCAGTCTGAGTCTTCAAAGACATTGTGTGTGCTCCTTACTGAAATCACTTTCTGAGCACAAGTTCAATTGATTGATATTAGAGAGTTATACATCTTGTATGAAGCGAATCTTCTAAAGTAATTCTTGTACTTGTGTTCTGCTGGAGACATCCTGCAGGGGTTTAAGAACCAATTACATTTTGTCAGTGGTTTGTAGCACAGAATTTGTTACACTCGACACCAGACCTCCTGCCTGCCGATGGCACAGGGAAAAGCCATTCCAGGCACACGAACCTTGCTTTGGTGGGGAGCAGAATTGCCCGAAAAGCAAACACTGAAGAGCAAAGCACGCCCTGGGCTCTGGCTGGCTGAGCAGGGAGAGCAGAGCCTCATCTGGACGGGACTCGTGTCCAAACCTGTCCAGTCTGTCATTCCAAAAGTGAACTCCATGACTATCAAATGAAAATATATGAAAATATGTGTACTTCAGTATCTTCATAATGAAAATGGAGCTTGTAGAATGGTCATTTCTCACAGTTCTGTGAGGTTAAAGAGCTCTTTTGCATTGGACAAGCGGAATGAGAAGCTTTGAGAGAGTTTAGTGGTGTTTAAGGAGTCTTTTATTCTTTCTTTGATTTTCAGTAATGATTGTGAGAATTCACTAGGAGGAAGACTTTTGGATCAGAGTGTGAAGGCAGTGCACTGTGTGCCTGGTGGCACAGCCAGCCATACACCCACCCCAAATCCCTGCCAGCTGCTGTCAGGCCTGGGCTACCAAAGCTTCCAGCTGATGGCTTTAAAGCTCCCCTACACCCGACTGTAATTCTGCAGCTTCATCTATAAAACATCTTGTTTATGGCCTGTAAGCTGCTGAAGATTAATACAGTTCTCACTCATATCCAAGAATCCTTCCTCTGCAATGTTCATTAATTTCCCTGGTGTTGGAATTGCCTTGCATGGAATTACTGGTAGTTTTCATTTCCAGATTCAAACCTACAGTGTTCTAGCCAAAGGATTTTGTAAGGGATTCACTCTGAGGAACTGTTTTCGTTGAAGATAACGTACACTGAAGTAATGCCTTATATAATAATGATAAAATTTGTACTTTTCCTGGTTCTGGATCAAAGTTGATAAGTGTTGTCTGAACTCATGGCATTGAAATCAAAAGAAAAGCATAGTGACCATCAGTGATGGCTGGGCTTTACACTAGAAGGTTCCATAAATGTTGAATTTCAGTCAGTTTGGTTGGACTCTGGTGGTTTTGCTGGTGGAAGATAAATACGGAGACTCTCCAAAATCTTGTGCTGTGGTGCCAGAAGTTTTGGACGGTGCTTTAAAGTGATGAATGTGCTTTGCATATGTGCTTGAAGTACAGACTTTTGCCTTGCTCAGCCTATGGCCCTGGAGGAGTTTTCCTGGTGGTGTCTGTGCATTTTGTCCTTGGTTCTGGGGGACAAGAGGAGCAGGTTTGTGCTGTGGCATGGCCAAGAACCCATTGTGAGAGGCAGGGACTCTCACTGCCTTGGTACCAGGTGAAGCTAAGCAATTTGGAGGAAAAAAGAGTTGTACTGCTGGTTTTCTGGTTTTTGAGGAAAGTAACCAGCCAGTTAAAATGAGCAGGAGCTTTAGGCGTCAGCCAGCTACGTTTGCTTTTCAGGGTGAATAATTTGGTATGCAGAGAAATTGTGGCGTGTGGCAGAGAGGGCAGTTCAGGCTGAGCACTGGCACGGTCCTGTGGGGAGGATGAAGGAGGTCAGGGCTGAGGCTGAGCCTCCTTTAGCCTTCAGTCCCAAATCCCCAATCTCACTCCGGACCATGCCGAGAGCCAGAGCATCATCAGCACTGCTGTTTGTCTGCACCCCTTCAACCACTGACCTTTGTCAGGTAATACTGAAGGCTCCTCTTGCTGTGGTGAACAGACTTACACAGCTTTGAAATCTGACCCTGCTCTTTCAGAGGGAGAGTGCTTGCTCGTTATTCAGCTTTTAAATGGAGTCAATAGTGTTCCTTGAGAGAAGACTTTGAAGGTCAGCCCCTGTCTTGTCAGTGCCATGTTAACCCCATTAGTTTCAGTGAGGTATACACTCGTTTTAGCTATATTGCTTCTCTGACATTACTTTAAAATGGTGAAGGGCAACTGTTAAGCATTAGAAATTCTAAAAATTTTAGGAAAGAACTCCTTACATCTCCCATGGACATAGAGCAGTTGCTCTTGCTTCACAAGGCTTCCTTTGCAGTAACAAAGCACTTACTTGTTTGTTGTATTTTTTGGTCAGGCTCAAATTCCTCTCCCAGAACTTACAGTTAATCTATAGTAAACGAATACCTCATAAACCATACGATCATTGCATAAATACATTATTATAGCTATCTGTCTCTTTTGTTTGTAAATTTTCCAAACTGAATGTCTGGGTAATGGACATTTATGGCCATACAGCTGATAGCACTGAGCCCCTGGCACCACAGGGTGCTGAGGGTCACAAACGAGCTCCTCTTCCCATGACAGGCAGGAAAGGACTTGATGCCTGCTCATCCAGCATCACCAAACACATTCCTTTGGGAAAGAAGAGCTCCTGTTGATTGATGAATATGCTTCCCCCACCCTTGCCAGGGTCACAGGACTGAGATTCTCACTGCTCTGTTTCAAATGTGGCACAGACAGCTTCAGACTCCCACAGACAGTTAATGGTGCTCTTGAACATAAGTGTCTGGACTATGGTCGGCTTTGTACCATATGGTCAGCTTTAAACCCACAGTAATTGCACAGTTTTTAAAGTATTTAGCATGAGAATTGTCCTTGTGTGCTGCATTCATAGTAGGTCAGAATGCTGCTTGTCTTGGAACAAGTCTTGGCTTAGTTAGGTGTAGTCCTGGTACTAGTTAAGAAATCTTCACAGCAGTTTCCTATTTTATATTTTAATGGCAAGAAACATATATATAGATATATATATAGATATATATATAGATATATAGATATATGTCATATAGAATCAAAGAACCAATAAGGTTAGAAAAGTCCTCAGAGATCATCCAGTCCAGCCTTTCTCTCTCTCACTCCCCTGCAAGGTTCAGGAAAGAGCCCATTTCCTGGAGGGCCAGGGGACCATGCTGCTGACGTGGTGATTGATTCTGTTCCCAAAGATGAGCCAGGGAGGTTTCCCAATCCCCTCTCGTTTGTTTTGACTGGCTGTTTGCTGCCACCTTGCTGAGATTTTCCTTTTGCTGCTTGAATCTGCTCCAGATTCAGAACCTGAAAGCTGCCAAGGCTCGTGGCAAGTGAGAGGGAACAAGTATTGATGCAGTGCAAGGAGAAGGCAGGTTAGCAGGGGGTGTTGAGGGGTGATTTTTTGCTGTAGTAGCCCATGGCATTCTCAGTAGGGGGTATGTGTTGCCTTATCTGTGCATTCTCCCAAGGATGAAAAGCAAATTATTTGCTCTCATAACCTGTCCTCTCTCTGCTCCATCAGCTCTGGTGGTACAGTGCAGGTTTGTTTGGCTCTGCCTCTCATGGGGCTCAGAAGGTGAAATTCAACCTTTATTAATTCAGTATCTAGGTCTAATTAGGAGAAGGTGGCTCCTGCAGCCCAGCTCAGGCTGTGAGTGCAGCTGAGGGAGAGTCAGCAGAAGGCTGAGCCCTCCTGTAGGGATGTGCAGGCTGAGCTCTAGAACAGGATTTAAAATTGGTGTTCAGTACAGACATTACCCACAGCATGCAGGATGAATGTGTCAATACAGCCAACACTGATGGGCACAATGTGTGTGACTCTGTTTGGTGTCAAAGGCCTTAGAAAAGGTGCAGAGGAACTTCCAGCTGAGGCTGGAAAATGCCTTTATCTTGCTTACCCTCTTCTCTTATTCCCTGGTTGTAAGGCTTGGTTGTTAACCTTCAAACTGCTAAGCAACTTTTAACTACTTGTGTGGACTAAAAAAACACCTTCATCAGGTGCTCAAATAACTCCTAAGACATTCCCTGAATTACTCTGTCAAGCAGGGGAGAGTTCAGTTGTGCAGCAGTGATGGCTGCTCCCACAACTGATGTCATTGAAAAGAAAATCTCTGTGTGGAGGAGTTAAGAAGTGGCAGAAATGCTCCCCAGGTGTGGGAATGCTGGCTGGCTCGATGTAAACACTTGCCATCCAGACAGATGGGAATTTTTGTATGTCCCTTGAAGGTGTGGTGCTGCAGAGCCCCAGGGGTTTGGTCACTGCAGGTCAAGCCACACTTAAAAGTGTCCCCAGTGAAACAGGGAGCCTTTGCTTGGGCAGCTGAGCTGAGCCCCAGGGCTCAGAAAATCCTCAAAGTGATGCAAAGTGGGGCCTGGTTTGCAAGACAAACAGAGCACAGCAAATGCATTTGTGACTGCAGCTTGATAACAGGGATGTGTAAACAGACTGCACCTGGCTTCCTGTGTAGCTGCTGCACTCACCTGGCTTTTTCTTCCATAACTGCCACTTATGCAAATTGATTAATTGGACAGATTTCTGCCTTTTGTAGCAAGTCTTGTTCAGAACAAGGAAGAGAGTTAATCTGGTACGAGGTCAAAGTTGCTTGTCAGATGTTGTGTAAAGAAGATGAATAAACTCTTCCCAGCATGGAAATTTACGCCTTGGACATCACCTACAAAATTAAAGGAGTGCCAAATTCTACAATGTGTTTCAAATAATCTGATATTTGAGGTTATTTGTAAGGTTCTATTCCCTGGAGTCCTGTGGCTGCCCAAAGCCATCACCTTTCATTTAAAAGATGTTTTTTTAAAAAAAATAGGAGGCTCACAGTTTTCCTCAGGGTGAAAAACTAAATCTCAAATGTTTAAAACCAAACAAAACCCACTCACCCTGTAAGGAGAGAGCAAATTAAAAGCTGTTCATTAGACTTTACTGTTTAGATGCGATATTAGGAATTAATTGTTCCCTGTGAGTGTGGAGAGGACCTGGCACAGGGTGCCCAGATTTGCTGTGGCTGCCCCTGGATCCCTGGCAGTGCCCAAGGCCAGGTTGGACACTGGGGCTGGGAGCAGCCTGGGACAGTGGGAGCTGTCCCTGCCCATGGCAGGGGGTGGAATGGGATGGGCTTTAAGAGATCCCTTCCAACCCAAACTTTTCTGGGATTCTGTGCTTCACATTTCTGCTCCACAGCTGTTGGAGTCCTTCCCCAGCCACCAAAGCCCTCAGGCAGTGATGCCATCATGATTTTTACTTTTTCATATTCCTCTTGCTATACACTTTTATGCAGCTTTTATGTATCCCTAATGCTTTTACCCCACATGCTTGTAATTCCCTAAACCTGATAAGTAGCTTAGACCCAAAGTTCTGTTAAGCCAAAAGACTGAACAGTGGAGTTGGGGGTCAAAACACCCCAGACACCAAAGTCCCCTCCAGAACACATTCTGTAAACTAAAATAGACTCATGCAGGGGGGGACATTCCTCAATAGGGGACTTCTCTTGAGCCTCCCATTGGGGAATCTGTGATAGATATGCTAATATGCAAATGTGCACAGTTCTATAATTGCATACACGGGGTGTTTGGCCGGGGCATTTTGCCAGTGCCCTCTCCTGGGGTGCACCCAAGGATCCTTAATAAACACCAAACTAAAGCCCTTGTTCCTCTCTAACCGTGTTTGGCTTTTATTTTGAGAGCACAGGTTAAGGCATCAGCAGGGTGGGGTGGTGGCAGGGCTGTGGTGGGGTGGCCAGGAGCCTGGGAACACCTTTCCCAGCAGGGTCTGGGATCACCTTTCCCAGCAGGGTCTGGGATCACCTTTCCCTGCAGGGTTTGGGAACACCTTTCCCAGCAGGGTCTGGGAACACCTTTCCCAGCAGGGTTTGGGATCACCTTTCCCAGCAGGGTCTGGGATCACCTTTCCCAGCAGGGTTTGGGAACACCTTTCCCAGCAGGGTTTGGGATCACCTTTCCCAGCAGGGTCTGGGATCACCTTTCCCATCAGTTCTCCATGGGTGCACCTGGAGCTCATCAGCAAAAGGTCACTGCACCAAGGAAGAACCAAAGAGGAACCAGAACAGCTTGAGGGGATGAGAGCCAAACCAAGGCATTTCTCTTGCTGAGACCCACAGAAGTCACTGCAGAGGGCAAAGGAGACCTTTCTGGAATGTTCTGCAGCAGAAGGGAGAGGAGCAGACAGGAGTGTCCTGCTCTGCCATGCCCTGAGCTCTTAGAGAAGTGTGTGATGGGGTGGGCTTGGTTCTTTGTCTATTTAACTTCCAACCTGGAGGTGGCTAAATAGGAATGGTTTGAAATAGCCCCACAGTTGCCATAGATACTTGTCAAAATTGAAAATAGAGGTCTGGCCCCAGCTTGGAGCATCCTCCAAAGCCAGCCTTAGAGTGGGCTGGAGGAGCCCCACAAAGCTGTGGTGCCACAGGGATTCAGGATGGAGATCTGGGGATGTGTTTGATGTTACCAGGCAGCTCCAGCAAGGCTTTGCTTGGGCCTGGAGACTGGGAAGGGAAAAATCCTCCATGCTTCAAAAGCTTTCCTCCGTTTTTTGCCCCGGGAGGTCTGTAGAGCTGGAAAAAATGCCATGGAATGCTGCTTTTCTGGCACTGCGTTGGGTTTTTATTTGTGAAATGTTACTGTGCAACAAAGCAGCAGCAAATTTAAAGTAGTTCAGCTGGATAAAAGCACCCTATTAAGGTAAATTCGGTTTATTTGTCCCAGGAATGTGTAGCAAATGTGTGTCTAATTACAGATAAGGCAACTAAGCCTTTCATCTTCTTTCAGTGAAAAAAACCCCTCTGCAGATAATGTGGAAAATGTTTTGGTGAAATGAATGAAGGTCTTTTCAAGGATTTGGTGATCACAGATGAGAGCCCCACTTGAGGGAATTGGGACTGTCTTTCCCTATCCTCCCACTTTGTGGGTGGTGTTGGATGTTTTGGGACAATTGCAGCTGACTCTGGAAATGCCTCATTTTGAGATAACAATCTGTCCCTCTGCCTTTGGGGATCTCAGGGGTCATCTCAGGTTTGGGGTGGGGAGGGCAGGTCTGTCCCTCTGCCTTTGGGGATCTCTGGGGTTGTCTCTGGGTTTGGGATGGGGAGGGCAGGTCTGCACTGCTCTGGTGAGGGTAATGGAGATGCAGGAGTCTGAAAATGAATACTTAGCAATGTACTGTGTTTCCTCCCCAATTTCTAGCTCTGTAGGTGGTACAGAATTAGTGCTTAATTACTTGCAGGCTGTGGACAACAAGCAGCCCCCTTAAACTGTTTACATTTCTGGATGAGGCTGGAAGTGGATATTCTTTGAGGTTCAGTCCTTCTCAAAATCTATGGGAGATTTTATAGTGCTTGTTTATCTGTCCAACCATGTACTGGGATAAATGTTTGTTCCCAAAGAGCTTTTATCTATTCAAAACCCCAAACCCTGTTCATCCATGTAGACATGCCATTATATATGATAAATCCCATTCATGCTATTCAGCTTCCCAGCCTGTGAAAAGGCCCAATCAAGAGGTTTGTGCAACTGGACGAGTTCAGAACTGGGCAGAAAATCAGATCCAAGGTGGAGCTGGGGTTCTAGACCCGCTTGGATACAAGGAATTATATCTAGCAAATATCACTTGAATAAAACATTAATTTCCCATTATAAAACATAATGTTGCTCTGATAATGGTTCCTGTTTTGAGTAACCCTCATTTCCTGCGTCTCTCTGGTGACTCATCACAGCAGAGTTCTCATCCATTCTGCTCTGCAGATGCTCTCAAGCTGCATATATTCCCCATCTGACTCAGCTCCTGTGTATCAGCATCTCCTCCCAGTGCTGTTGAGCTGTGGGAATGTTTGCCTGCAGAGGACTTCAGCCTCCTTCCAGCCCAAAAATGACTGCTGCTCCTGGCTGGGCTTTTAAATTTAACTCCAATTTTTATCAAGTTTTTTGTTTAAAAATTCACATTTCATATTTTCAAGTTGTCTCAAGTCTTGAATCTGGAACTGAGAAGCCCAGATTACAGCAATGTGTGTGTCTGTGTCCTTATGTGTATCTCTGAGAGGAACAAGTCTTCCTTTCAGGCTTTCAGTGAGTGGTTGTCTGTATAAAACATTCTCAATGTGATGTGTGCCTCCTACAGCTTTAATTAAACTTCAAGGGGTTAAAAGTTTGTTTGTTTGTTTTGTTTGTACAACAGAGCCTTTTCTGACTCTCTTTGCCGTTTGGGCTCAAGGAGAGGAGGGTGCAGGTGTCACCAGGGTGTAACTCCCATTAGAATTACCTGGCCAGAAACAGACTTTAAGACTTCCCTCTGCTTCTTTAAGGCCACAAAAAATTATTGATCCTAAAGAAACATTAGAATATTCTGCCAGGAGGCCTGTGGGATGTGTGCAAGGAGGAATCTTGCACAGATGAGCCCTTCTTCCTCCTGCCAGTGTTCCCTCTGTGCTGCTCTGGGTGAGGTTTGGCCTGGAGGTTCATTCTCCAACTCCTGGGTGTAATGTTGGGGAGCTTTCTGTTCCTTTTTGAAGTCAACCTCACCCTCTGTGAGCGAAATGGAGCCTGGTGTTTAATGAAGGGTGCACTGCAGTGGATGCATAATTGGTTGTTAGTTGGTGACCATAATTTGGCCATCACTCAGGTTATGCCCAGGAACTGGCACTGCCATGGAGCTGCTCTCCTGTCACCTGTACCACAAGATGTACCTGGCACTCACTGCAGCAGAGCCTCTTTACTTCTAATTGACTTCTCCACTTTTTTCTGGCAGTTATTTAACCTCCTTAAGTCATATTTGGGTAAAGTTTTCCTTTCCATACTGAAAGCAGTTTCTAGTATTAAAAAGTTGCACACGGATGAGAGTTTTCACTGAATGAATGATGACAGAGAGGGGAGTTTGGGACAGTGCCACGCTTCATATAGTTCTTTAGATAGATTGTCATGAGGTGGTTACCTCAGCTGTCAGCCTGTTAGGATTACATAACGTTTTAAAATTATCTCCTTTCCTATGGCCAAAAAATGATTCAGTCCTCTTGCATATTGTATTACCTCGAGCTCTTGGTATTTATTACATATGCAATCAAGAAAATAAGAGTCTGAGGCTTGCAGAGATTTATTTAGTAGCATTTAATAGCTCTCTGTTTGCTAGTAATTTGGTTCATCAGAATGAGGAATTTATTTCTGAATTGTCTTTTAATGAGCAGATAAGGAGGTTTCTCTGTCACTCTAAAACTGTGGGTTGTCACTTCAGGGCTTTGTTTTTACAAATGTAAGTTGTTATCTCTTGGATAGGTATCAGCCTGCTGTGGTAGTTTCCATTGGTTTAAATGGAGCTTGAGTTTAAATAGCCCAGCTAAAAAGTCATCTGAGATCTGTCTGATGTGAAGATGACCTGAGCTGTGCTGTACATGTCTTTAGAGATGGGAATGATACTTCTTGCTAGCAGCCAAAACAGTTCTTAAGGCATTGAGAAAGTTGTCAAGATATGCACAAAGAGAGATTATTGTGAGTTAGACTGCTGGGATTTAAATTATGGCCACGTTGAAGGGAAAGCATCCTCAGCTTGAAGCCATTCTAATTGGTGTCGGGTCAGCCTGTCCTCAGAATTTAAAGTCATAAAATTGTTGCTAAAAGAGTGGATGCATTGCAGTGGGGAAGAATTGAGACAGGCAGGGCACTGGTGGAGATGTGACTGGAGTTATACCTGCAATCAGCAATTTAAAAATGATTATTGATTATAGCTCAGTAAATTGTCAGATCCCTTGCATTCCTCCAGCAGGGCTGGTGCTGGATGGTGCTGGGTACACAGTTCCTAAATCCAGTTTGTAACTTGTTCCTGTGCAGCAAACTGGATTGGGAAAATACTGCATCAAGAGTTAAACATGTTGAGTCTTTCATTTTAGCAAATATCACTGCATGTCAAGTGATACATATCAAATTCAATTGACTAACAAATGAGGTGTTTTGGAGCTATTCCTTGCATTTAGAAATTCTTACCTGTCTGTGGTGTTTCTGTTTGAGTTGGATCTGCACGGGGCTGGCAGAGAACTGGGCAGTTTGGGGTTTTGGGGTGATTTTGTTTGAAGGCAGTTGCTGAGTCTTGGGAGCCAATGTAACCTCCTGTGCTTAAATGGCAGTGTATTTTCCTCATTTGCTGTTGGTTTTTATGTGCCAGCTCTACAGAGGTTTTCAAAAAAAACCCCTTTTTTATCAGCGATACTCAGTGACAGTTGATGTCATTAAACCTGTTTGTGTCATTGTAAATGGACATAATTTGTGGCATTGTGAATTGCCTTGAAGCCTTGGAAAGCTGGAAGTGGCAGAGCAGTTTTCCCACTCACAGGTAATTAAACAACTATAACATGGGAACATTCATGGGGATAAGAGGATGTGGAAAGCAGAATTGTATTTTGGAGGCTTCTTTTCACTCCATTCAGTATTAAATATTACTTCCTAAGGAAATAAATTTCTTCCATGAATCAAGTGCATGGAGTTGTGCTAATCATGACTTTAACAGATGATGGTGAGGAAAAGTAATTAGCCTTCAATCAGAAGTGGTTACACTGCACCAGGCAGTGCTGCTTTACACTGCATGCACTGTAAATGTCATCTTAACATGGTTGGAAATTCGTGAAGCTCTTAGCTCAGGTTGCCAAGCTAGTGAGTGGATGTGCTCAGGTATCTGGGGCTGATAAAGGCAGATTGGGTGAGAAATGCAGCATCAGTAGTGGTGGCCTTGCTGGATGGTTGTTCTGTGTCCTGACTTGGAGGGTAATGGATTAGTTTCGCTTTTTTTGTTGGAGATTTTCTGAAGAGATGTGGGAAAAGAGATGGCATTTAGGGGGAGAGAAGGAAAAAGGGTCAAGAAAAATACGATTAATGAGTGCAGGTAGGAAAGGGAGAAGACTGAGGGACTCTGGAGAGGAAAAGCAGTAGTGAAACAGGGAAACCTTCAGTGGTGAGAGCTGCAGGACTCCAGCTGGACACAGATGCCACTGTTAGTGCTGTAAGGCTGCTGGAGTCACTCCTGTCTGTCCCAGCAGCTGGGTCACTGCTGCTTTTGTCACTGTCAGGCTGTGCCATGGCCCCTGGTCACAGCTGTGTGACAGCCCTGCCTCTGCCCCTGAAATCTGCCTCAGACAAGAAGATTAAAGAGAGAGGTCCTAACCTGGAACATGTGGATGGCACTTTTCTGTTACTGAAAACGGAACATTCCTATTTTTTATGAAAGCTTTAGTAACAAATTGCCTAGAAAGCTTGTGATCCCGAGAGGGTTTACACTGTCTTTTGCCAGATAGCCAATCTTTCATTGTCATGTGGTTGCAGTGCATTTTACTTGAATTTATAAACAAACAACTCCTCCCTAAAAGCAGCCTTGCCAATACACTCTGTTGGTGGTCCTAACCCTTGCTGAAGGGAGCACAGTTCAGAGTGGGTCTTGTCCCACAGCTTTGGAGCTGCCCCTGGCCTGGCAGCTTCAATCTTTAGCTGTGCTGCTGTTTCAGAAAAACCTTCTCCCATGACCTTGTGCTGAACATCAGAGCCACAGGGACAGTCAGACCTCAGAAAACTTTATCTTATCTATGGGAAGGACTGGAAAATCCTTCAAATCAAAATGCATCTTAGATACCTGCAGCTTATGCTGGTTGGGTCAGTGGCCTTCCAGAACATTAATGTGTTGAAAATGTTGAGATTTTGCTTCAAATATTTAATAAGGACTCACTTATCTGATGTGAGATGGGTTTCAGGCTTTCATTTTGGTTTGGCCACTGCAGAGGTAAGTGTTGATAAGCTGTTATCCTCGTATATACCCCACCTTCCCTCCAGCCCTCTTCTTTCTCACTGCAGATTTACTGAGAGTGGCAAAGAAGTCAGACTGTGACCCCAATTTCCAACTCTGTAGTGGAGGGGAGCAGCCCCTCACCTCTCCCCAGTGTGTGGCCCTTGTTCCATGTGAAAGCTGATGTCTCCCAGCCATTGGGAAACAGCTGACAATTAACCAAGAGTGTTTGTTGGCTGGGAGAAGCAGCCAGTTCAAAACTGCCCCTCTCCCCAGGTCAGGGAAGATTCATTCCTTGTGGGGGAGGGATCTGGCTGGTGGCCAGCCCCTGCCCAGGATGTGCTGTCCCATTCCCTGGCACCCCACACGTCCTTCCCACTGAGGCCTGGCCACTTCAGGGCCGATGGGGCAGGGAGGGTGCACAGTGGTGTGGCAGATCGTGGGTGCCTGAGCTCAGGTCTGCACCTCAGCAGGTTTCATCCCTCAAATCTCAAAGGGTTTGGGTTTTTCTGCTGTGAAAGAGGATTTCCCCTCTCAGGGGTGGGATGTTGAGATGGGGGTTAGTGGGTTTGAATGTGACCTGGGGCCTGGCTGAGGTAAGGAGGGTCCTTCCCACAGGAGCTGACTTCCTTTCCTGCCCCCAAGGTCCTGTTTGGGATGTGCAGGATGTCAGAGCCCATTCTCAGAACAAGAGGACTTTGTGGAGGTTAATAGGGAGAAACTGCATCTGATGAGGAAAATGTGAGGGGATGCCACTGGCAGTTTACTGAAATCTATGGGTTTGCTTGTCAGTGCTCCCTAGTGTTGTATCTTGCTTTTAAAGATCCATTTCACATCCATTTGTGGTTGCAGACGCAGCAGAGAAAGGTGTGACTGCTGAACCCAAATAAAAACAAAATAGATCTCAGCAGCAAGAAGCCAAAATTGTAAAATTGCTGGAGAGAGCAGATAGTATGCAGGATCCTGCTCCTATTGAGTAATTTATAACAGACCTGTTTCTATGGAATAGTTTATAAAAGGCCTATTTTGTGTTACTGGATGAAATTCTGAGAAAAATATGAAGGACTGTGGCCTTCCTAAGCACTGTGCTTGTGTGTGTGGGTCTGCACAATTTGGTGGTGCTCCAGACCCTCTCAGGCACCCAGAGCCCAGTGGTCCAACCACTCCTATCCCTTCTCCTGGCTGATGACTCAGCAGGTTATTGTCTTTTTCCAGCAATGTCCAGACTTGTCTGCCTTGAAGGATCCAGACACTTTGTTCCTTTCTTATTGCTGCATCACCACAAAGGGCCTCATATGGATCTTATTTTCAGCAGCCTCTGGCCAGCACTAGGGCTTTACTCTCATCACCAGCTGTTAGCACCCTGAACTAGAAACCTGGGTAAAAAAACTTCAAATCTTAACCATCCTGATATTTTGATCATTCAGTTATAATTTGCACAAGTGCTGTGTGGGAATGGATGTTGCTTGCCCCGTGTGTGGTTGAGTATCAGAAAAGAGAGAAACTGAGAAGTGCACTCTATTTATTTACACACAAATAATAAAGACTGGGGTTTTTTTAGGAAAGTATTGATGAAGTGGTATGTGAAGTTCTGCCTGTTCTAATATTTTCCTCTGCTCTGTTTTAGGTGTCTCCTGCAGAAAGTAACAGTAATGAGTCTTTGTGGGAGAGATGAAGAGACTCCCCCCACCCTTCATTAGAATTTGCTGCCTTATCCCAAATGCTCCATAACACATTTAAATCACATAGCTGGAGCTTTTCACAAGTCAGTCCCTTTTCTCTCTCTTCATCTGCGATTCCAAACTGAAATGTGATTGGGAATGTGAATTCCTTTGCAAGTGGCTGCAGGCTGTGTTTTCCAAGCAGGAAGTGTGAGCCAGAGTGCACTGCAGGAGATGGAGCTCCAGCTGGGGTTTAGCTTGTGCTTGTGCATGTTTCAGGCTCAGCAGGTGGGGTGTGGGACCTGCCCCAGCACTCGGTGTCTGTCTCTGGCTGCTCAGGAGCAGCAGGAGAGAGCTGAGCTGAGCCTGATCCCAGCTCTGGCCTTGCAGCTGTGTTTGTGCTGTGTACCCAAGGGAGGGACGGGGACTGGGACTGTCCCTGCAGCTCCCAAAAGGCATGGAATGCTGAGGTGGCTGTGGAAAGAGTCTGGAAAGACAGATACAAGCTGAAATGCTGATCTGTCCACAACATCCTCCTGATTGTTGGGTACTTTGTGCCTGCAGCTGCTTCTTGTTGTCTGTTGCCTGCAGGAATCACTGTCCCACCCATTCCTGCTGCACCTCGGACAGGACTGGGGTCAGCAGTGGCCTTCAGCACGTGTCTGAGCTCCACCAGTGCTGCTGCACTAAGCACTGGCCTAAATATTAACATCTTCATGTTTATTCTATGTATAAACAACACCAGGCTGAACTGGAGCTGCTCAGCCTGGAGAAAAGGGGGCTCAGGGGGAACCATCTCCCTCTCCACAACTCCCTGACAGGAGGGGTCGAGCTCTGCTCCCATGGAACAAGGGATAGGACAAGGGGAAATGGCCTCAAGCTGTGCCAGGGAGGTTTGGATTCGATATCAGGGAAAAATTTCTTCGTGGAAAGGATTGTCAAGCATTTGAAAAGGCTGCCCAGGGCAGTGGTGGAGTCCCCATCCTTGGAAGTGTTCCAGAACAAGGGTGGATGCAACACCTGGGGACATGGTTTAGTGGTGGTGGTGCTGGATTAATGGTGGGACTTGATCTCAGTTTTTTGCCAGCCTTAAGGGTTCTGGAATTCTGCATTCAAGGGCTTTGTACTTTGATTTTTGGTAAAGGAGCAGGCAGGGCCTGGGGGCTTCCATGGGCACAGGGTCAAACCCCAGCTTTAGGTGAAAACAGCCACTTCTGCCATAGTTTACAGTTATTTGGTGTTAAACAGTTATATCTAACAGTTATATAACAGTAAACAGTTATAAATGTTGCCTTGTTTGAAGGTGACTTCAGTAACAGTGCTGGCAGGTATTACAGGAGTGTCATTTATCCTGATGAACACGTGTGACTCGCTGCTTTTAATGAGGAACAGAGATTTGAAACAAAACACGGGAATTTTGTGTGTGATCTGAGTGCTGTAGATTGCACTGGGAGGGAGCAAAATGAGTCACCCAGTCCCTGCTGTGTGAAACCACAGTAACAGCATCAAACAAGGTGCTCCATTTAGAAGTTCAAAACTCCATTTTCCCAATTTCTTACCCAAACCATTACTTGCTTAGGGAACTAAACCCCTTGTTTCCAAACATCTGTGGTTCTGAGGCATACTGCATGGCAAAGGAGAGACTTCCTGCTGTGCTTCCTGCTAGGGCTGCTAAATTCCCCTGCAACAGTCTAAACATCATTATCAGCCCATTCAAATTAGTATTTCCTCCTACTTTTGTGAGGGATAAAAGGAGGTTTGTTTCTTTGCTGTTGACTGAAGTGGCCCACTGAAATTCCTTCACAATAACTGCTCTGGCACTGGGTGCATCCTGGAGAGTTTAAACCTCCTTGGGGTTACTGGATCAAGGCAGAACTGGGGGCCATCAGCTCCTCCAGCCTGTCATTAATCCAGGAAATGCCCTGGGCCACAATCAGTACTGCTGAAATTCGTGCCCAAACCCTGGTTACAAAACTTCATAAAGGAAAGCCTGAGGAAATGAGAGATCTCTTCAGAACATCATCATAAAATAGGGGAACAATGTAATTTATGATGATATACCTGACAAGGACTGGTCAGGAATCCTGGAGGGTTCCTAGATAAGGAGATGGAGCTCTACAACAGCTCTCCTGCTCAGTTTAAGCATCCCTACTCACTGATAAGGAACTCAGTGAAACTCAGAGGTTTCCTTCCTGTGCCATTCCGAATCTTTTTGTCAACAGTCCTCAGCCAAACAGAGCTGGAGGGGCACATCCTTGGTCAGGAGCACTCCTGGGGCTGTTCAGGCCATTGACTGATGCTGTTGTGTCATTTGCTCTCTGTTTTTACCTTCTCCAGGTGTGCATGGCTCCTGTTGAGTCATTTTCTCTCTGTTTTTACCTTCTCCAGGTGTGCATGGCTTGTGCTGTGGTTGAAAGCTGTGCTGAGCAATGTGGCGGAGCAAACAAGCTGTTTTCAGTGATGTTCTGAACAGAGATGAACACTCAGTTCACCCCCTGATGGATTTTACAGTTTTTCTACTTTGGATGAATTGGTCATGAGGAAAATGAATATCTTAGCTTGCAGTTTTGTTTTTTTTTCCCCTGAATTGATTCAAGACTTTCTGTGAGCAGTTTCTGGGTGGGTTCTCCTGGAGGGCAGCTAAGGCTCTGTGTTTTTAGCCTGTGCTGCATGTGTTGAACTGGTGGAAGCAGACTGAGCACTGGGAAGGTGCTGGGAATTTTCTTTTCAGTTGCCAGAGTTACAAAGCTCAAAACCTTAAAGGCTCACAGTAGCAAGCTGAAATATGTTTAACCTCTGGGTTTGGATTCATAGGAGCATCCATAAGCAGTTCCCTATCCTACATTAGCCCTGCCAGAGTGTGCACAGTGCAATCTGTGGCCCAGCAAATCAGATGTGGTTCAGATATAAATGTACAATCCTCCTTCAGGACCTTAAACAAAAATACCATTTCCATGTGATTGGTGTGAGAATGAATAATGTATTTATATGGATTGCATGATTAGAGTGTAGTTTTAGACAGTTGAACTCTAAAATGGCACAGTAGCTTGGCTTGTCCTTGATCAGCACTCCCAGTCCAAAACAAAGACCTTTTTCACTGCTGAACTTTTAAAATTTAAAGCAGAACCACATCTTAATGGATGGCTGCCCCTAACACTGCAGTGTGTGGGTCTGAATGGGTAATGGTGAAATTAATGCATTTTTTGAGATAAACACTCAGAAGTAAGGGGAGCATATAAGCTAAATGAAGGCCTTACACATCTATTTGCTTCTTGATGTTTGTTTGCTTTTATATTTTCTAAGAAGAAGGAATATTCTTTTTGTAATTTAGTTATAACCTCAGCTCAATTTGTAATTGGTTAAGAACATCCTGGAAGTGCTTGGCTTACTCAGTGCTTGAGTTGCAGCAGATTCAGTGATCCTGCCTAATTTTCCCAAGTGCTCTGACAGGCAGTCCCTGATAAACACTGTTCCTCTGAATTTTAACTTTAAAATTAAACAGGGCTGCTGGAAAGGCTTTGAAGAAAGGAGCCTACCTAGCCACAAAACAGAGCATGCAAAGAGCTTGCTCTCGCCAAGATAAAATTCTTCAGACAGGAATTACAAGGATAATCGGAACCAGGCTTTCCAAAGCCTCAGCTCTTTTGAAAGTTAATAGCCAGCATAAATATACTCTGTGCAATATCTGGGGAAGGAGGGTTGAGGGGGAAAATACAGCCAAGACTATGCTGAAGGGCAAGAAACATTCTGCCTGCTCGGAGTTATTATTGGAACTGATAGAAGGATGATTGTGTATGAACTGCTCTGCTTCAAACTCCGTGGCAGAAGGATACAGCAAAATGAGGCACATTTTGAAACAGCAGGAAGAGGAATTGCTTGGGTTTGTAGCTGGTGAAAAAGGCTGAAGAATTTATTTAGTTGTTCCCCCCCTTCCTTCTTTCAATCTGGACCATGCTGTCATGGAAACGTTAAAGACCAAACATCATTTAAATGATCTGGCCTCTGCCACAGGTAATACAAGTTTGGACTTACAAGGATTATCCAGAACTAAAGCCAGAGAGAGTATAGGGTTGCTATTCATTCACACTTTGAACAAAATGTGCCAAACAAGCCTGGCTGGGGCTATGTTGATGTATGTCTCCATTGCATGGTGCACAGTAAAATGAATGTTCAGCTTGGGTTATCCAGTTTTTCATTGTGCCTTGGGGCAGACACAGCTCTCTGTGTTTTGCCAAGCAAGCCAGCATAAGGAATTTATGAAAAAAGAATAATGTAGGAAACAGAATGTTTTCAGGTTGAAATGGAAAGCAGATGCTGCTCAAGGAGTGAAGGCAATATAACAGGAACTTGTCCTGGGTGAGTGGTGGGATGGATTCCCAAAGAGACGTGGGTGCTTTCGGAGGATGTAGAAGAGCACAGACAAACACTTGGCTGCTGAGGTTTAAAATGAAGGCAGGCTGCTCCGAGTGTGATGGACCTCCCTTACACTGCAGAGGAGGTGGCATGGCAGGCTGTCCAGCAGGAACTGAGGAGGGTAGTGGAAAAGGAGGATTAGGCACTGGATTGGATCTGTGAGATGTGTGCTGAATGCTCAGCTCAGCCTGTATTTCTCCTGCAATCTGCTTTTCCATCATTTCCAGGGAGAGGAGCCTCGCAGACTGAGGAGAGCAGTGAGCTAACTGGGCTTTGGTCATGGAAACCCTCGAGCACTGCCCTCATTTCAGAGGGATTTAGAGTCAGACACAACTGAGACGCTTGGAGGAGCCTGCAGGAACCTGCACAGAGTAAAACCCTGCTCATTTATCTGGGAACAGGTCCTGGGGAGAGCTTAACCAGCCCCAGTGATGTAAGTGATAGCTCAGTTTGGAGTGAAAGCAGCTGGCTTTGGGGCTGTGTTGTCATTCTCCCCTCTACTGCCTTTGCCAAGATAAATGTTCTCCTTTTTACCTTGCTCATTAAAATATCTTCCCAGATAAATCAAGTTGAGAACATGTTACAGTGCACACCTAAATGGTGAAATTCAATGAGGGAATTTAATAAAGCCTCTCAGGCTGTTGATAAGATAGGAAATGACAACCTGTTAAGGGGTAAAGCTACAGTACTTTGTTATTTATTTATTAGAGCCTTAAATGGTGAAGAGATTGGAGCAGAAATAAGACCCACTGGAAACAGCTATTTTTCAGTATTTGAAGAACTCCACCAAGTTGTCCTGTGAGGTGTTTGTCATCGTTTTTCATAATACATGGTTTTATGTTCTCAGGCAGGTGTTTGATAAGAAAATAACAACTTCTTTTTTTTCCAGTGTGAGCAAACAGTTCTTGTTAAATGTATATTCTGGGTGCAAATGTAAATACTAAGGTTTTGGGGAAGTTAAACTGCTTTCCTCAGGTGTAGGAATGGAATAGGATGTTCCATCATAACAGCAAGAGCTCAGCTCAGTTTTGGGGGTATGACCTTTGCCCCTCTCACATGGGAGTGCTGATCCAGCAATTAACAGCTGGAATTAAAGCCAGCAGTGAAGAGATGTGAGTGCCTGGGGCTGACAGTGCCCTGCCCCTGACACGCTGATCCTCCCAGTGATTCATGCAGTGCTCTGGCCTGCCCTGCCTTACAGGTAATTGTATTTGGGGTTAATACCAGTTCTGAACTTCACCTCTACCTGGAGCCAAGTGATTCTATCCAGGCCCCTGCACTGTATCTGCTTTTCTTGGGTCTCTCTGTAGTTAAAGTTACTGTCTAAGACTCCTTAACGTCATGGCTGCTGGAGTAATTTTAGTAGAAAGGAAAATAATTGTCCACTTGTGGATGGAAGGCTTGGGTGGGTTGGTTGATGTGATGGATTAGTCCTCACTGCTCCCATCACACGAGGAATTGTAGACTCAGAGAACAGTATGTGTGCAAAGGGATTTAAATTCCATCCAGCTCCACCCCTGCTCCTGTCCTGCAGGGACACCTCCCCCTGTCCCAGGCTGCTCCCAGCCCCAGTGTCCAGCCTGGCCTTGGGCACTGCCAGGGATCCAGGGGCAGCCACAGCAAATCTGGGCACCCTGTGCCAGGGTTTGAGCAGGCTCAGTGAGGAAGAGCTGATGTCTCAAGGTTTGTCTGTCTTTCTGCTGAGAGAAAAAGAACCACTTGGAACAGAATGATGGATAAATCCTGCTGACAGCTCAGTCAGGAGTGCTGGCTCCAGGAAGGGGCATTTGCATAATAGGAGTTATTCAGTCGACGCAAATGCTCTGCAGAGCTGCAAACCCGAAGTGAGAATGGGAGGAAGCAACGAAATTGGGGGTGTTAAAGGTGTGAAATGGTCTGAGTGGAAATTCAGGTGAAGCTGAAATCGGGGAAGCTTCAGTGTCAAAAAAGCTCCAGCACGGAACTGAGATATTCTATCCCTTCTTGACCTTCTAGAGCTGGCTGATGATTTATCACTCTCAAAACATAATCTGTGAACACTGGGAGGGAAAAAGGGGAGGAAACTTTATGAAAATCCCCTTTGTCTCCTTCGCTGCTCTGACAAACTTATGGCTCGCTGTGTCAGTGGGAGGAAATAATTTAGTAGCCTTTAACTGTGTGTTTTCCTCAATTTGAGCTTCAACTAAACTTAAAATACACACACCAACCCAGAGCAGCTTTTTGTAGCTGAAAGCTGAAATTCTTAGCGTGTAAAAGCTGTGTGGATATCATGGGACCATGGAAAACCTGGATGTGTCCCTGGGTCAGCTCCAGGCCATTCCACTGCTGCTCGGGGTTGGATCAGGCACTGAGACAACTCTAAAGCACAGGCAGGGAGGGGTTAAAATCCTCTGAGAGAAAAATGTTTTCCCAGATATTTGAATTAAATTCTAAGTGTCTTTAAAAGACTATGCACAAATTGTTGAGATTAGGCCTAAATGTTCTGTAGTTCATCTCTTCAGACTGATGCAGAGTGATAATTGCAGGAGGTGAGTTACTGAATTGCAAACAAGTGGAGACTGCTGCTGTTTTGTAGTACAGCCTGACATAAATTACCTTTCTTTCCTCTGCGAACAAATCTATTAATAGCAAATTATCTATTAGCAGGCGGGTTGTGAAATGACTTCAGGAAGTATCAAAGATACACACAGTATATATAAAAAAAAAAACGGGATTACAGAGTTCTCAAACAAAATGACTTTGTCTTCTATGAGCAGATGCAAATCTGCTTCTAAATCTTCTAATATCATGGAAGCCCCAAATAAACAAAGCTCTGTTTGAATGTTTTAGTCTTTCAAAGTCTGTTGCACACAGAGCTGAAAAATCTCTATCCAGCATAGAAGCTCTGTGATCCTCAGTCCCATGCATGTGTTTAGTTGTATATATTTGTTCTTGCTAATGGAGAATTAAAATATCATAAATCCATGCTAATGTCTGTGAGTACCATTCTGAGTTATTCCAAGGGTTTTTTTTTAAATTTCTGATGAAGATAAAATGCAGTAGTTTTTTTTATTTTATGATAACTTCATTCTGGGTTTAATTATTCATAAGATCACAACAAAAGGCAATATATTTTGCAAATATGACTCTTTAATAGTATGGCACTTCAGTAGAGCAATCTGATATTGAATCTTTAGTGAAGAATGAGTAACTCACTTTTATTTGAATTATAAATCATCTAGATTACTTCAGTATAGATAGTTAAATTCTCCTCTGTTCTCATGTTCCAGCAAGAAAAACAAATGTATTTCAGCACTTGGTAAAATGAATGGAGTTCCCACCGAGGGAGTGAATTAAAACTATGTTAAAATGTAACTGTTTTATAGCAATGGCTTGTAATTATCTGGTACTGGATGTATTTCCTGCCAGTTCAAGTGCAGAGATCAACCCTCCAATGACAGAGAGCAGCTCTTACACCTAAGACAGCTCTCAGGACTCAAGGATATTTCAAGGTTGTTAATGTGCTGTATAAAAGGAGAGCATTGCATGGCCTGAGGGCCATGTGCAGATTGTTGTGGTTCCACTGCCCTGGTGTGTGAGCAGGAACTGGCCAGGGTGGGGGGGACACAAATGGCTTTGGTCATTCACCCCCCCTGTCCCTGCACAGGGTGAGGGCACAGTGACCCCAGGTCTGGTTTGGGTTATTCCCCCCACAAAGGCTTGAGGAGAACAAAGTGCCCTAAGCCTGTACAGTAGGAATAGAGGATACAGCAAAATCCTGTTTCACTGCAGCCTGTGAATTTACATCTGTGGTGGAAATGCACAAAGGAAAATGTGGGAACTAGAGCAGCATTCTCCATGTCCATCTCTCGTGCTGCATCTCAGTGCCAGTGTTTCACAGTCAGAGTTATCCCAAGCCCTTTTACTGTATTTTTAAGCCAGCTGAACCCTCCAGGGCTGGGGCACTCTATGCTAACCCAGCCTGTGTAGTGAGGGCACTGTAATGACTAAATCAACCTGCATCAAGTGGCCAAGCATGACTTTTCAGGGATTTTGTTCAGAGTTGTCAAATATGGAGTTTTCTTCAAACCAGTTATGTCATTTATAGCATTTAAAACTCTGATTACCTTCTCCTGTTTCCCCCAAGTGATCAATTATGTCAAGATGTGGCAGGTACCACTTGTCTCTTTCTTTTTTTTTTCCTTATAACCAAACAAAACATGGAAAGAACGGAAAAAACCTCACCCTGAACTATCGTTATTTCATAGATCTTCTTAATTAAGAAGAAGAATTCAACGCAATCCCTTCCATACAAAATAATCTAAAAAAATCTGTGTGTATGTTTGATACAGGTTCCACGAAGGAGTTGATTGAGAGCTGCTGTGGAGCTGGCCAGCAGTGGGCTATAGACAATGGGGAGTGCACAGAAATCCCTGTAAGCGGAATGGATGGTGATATTTGCAGGTACGTAAGGTAAAACAGAACATTTTCGGTTAACATAAAGAGTAGCCCTTGAGAAGAAATCAAATGTACTTTTTGGGATGTCCAGGAGACTGGGAACTGTCATTCATTGTCTGAATTATTGGTGGACTGGCAATATGTCATGGTGAATTAGAAGCCAGGATTTCCCCCTCCGTTTGCCCAAAATGTAATCTAAACAAAAGCTTTTTAATGTGTTTCTTTCTGTCTCTCCCATGAGCAGAGCACAGATTTTTGTTTCCCATTTTCTGCCCATCTGTGGAGTTGCAGTTAAATAGGAGGGCAGGGCTTGGCTTCCCCTTGGCAAGTGCTAAAAGCAGTGATTTTCTGTGTCATTAAGGGATGTGTTTATTGCCCACTGTAAGTGGCCCCTGGTTCTGCAGGAAGGAGGGACCACACACCTGATGCTGCTCTGGGAAGGAGCCAGGTTCCCTCTGCACAGCAGGAGGACAGGGATGGGTGCAGGGTGACCTGGACCCAGCACTCCACGAGCTGCAGTTCATCCCATTCCCTCCCCACCAGTCTGGAGCAGCCCTTGGGGAGGGATGGAGAAAAGCTAACTCCTGACATCCTCAAAGAGTGATCCCGTCATTTAGAGCATTGGAAACACTTTGGTATAATCCCATTTATCAAATTTAGTATCGCTGCACCTTTCTGGAGTTCCTGGGAGATTGAAATCCTCCCCACTGGGATCTGGCGTGACATAACTGACACATTCCAGCTGTCTGTGAAATAAAGGCAGATTAAAAAATTCCAGCCCTGGCCTAAGTAGGTGCAAATCCAGTACATTAATGAGTTGCACCTGCACATCTGAGGCTGGTTTTAGATGAAAAAGCCAGATCCTAAATGTTTCAGTCCCTTGTGAATCTACTGGGATTTAAAGGAATAAGAGATCAGGGGTTCAATTGTCTTACTTCTAAAATTTCAGTTGTGTCCCTGTTTTAAAGATTCAAGCCTGCCTATAAATATTTTGTCTAAAGAGAACATCTAATGTGAAAAAGCATTCGAGCATGTGCCCTGAGAGCCTGGAAAGCAAGGACAGAAAGTTGGTGCTGCCACTGGGAGATGTGCCAGTGAGCAGAGCTGGTGTCCCTGTCCCTCCCCAGCCCTGGGGCACTGTCTGTGCTGGAGCCCTGAAACTCCTGCAGCTCCCAAGAGTCTGCCCCAGCTCTGCCTAAAGATTGTCAGAACCAGAATCCCAGAATCACAGAGTGGATTGGGTTGGAAGGACCTCAAAGCCCATCCTGTCCCACCGCTGCCACAGGCAGGGACAGCTCCCACTGTCCCAGGCTGCTCCAAGCCCCAGTGTTCAGCCTGGCCTTGGGCACTGCCAGGGATCCAGGGAATAGATAGAAAATGGACACTAATTTCAAAAATCCGTTCCTGCTCTGCCAGGATAGTTTTCTGTGCATGTTTGGGTGTTTCAAGTGGCCATCAGCATGATGAAGGATTCATTCTCTCAGTTCATGCAGCTGAGGGAAGCCTCCCCTGTTCTGCTTTATGTTGTTTATACAGAGGTGTCTGTTGTTTCCAAATGCTGTTTTGGGGTGTTCAAGTGGTAAAAACTTCAATGTTAATTGTTAACCTCAAGTGGTAAAAACTTCACTGTTAAATGTGAACTTCAGTGTTACTTCTCAGTGTATCTTGATGTCTCTAGGCATTCAAGGAGCAGCCTGGCCCATCTCTGTGTGCTGACCAGCCACACCAAGTGCAGGATGGACACAGGGCTGCAAGAAATCAGGTGTAAAAACTTTATGCCTGAGCTTAAAGCAAGTTACAGGAAGTCTTTAGATTATCAATGGATAGCCTGATAGAAAAATACTCCCAGAGCTTGTGCCACTGGCTGTGTCAGAAATAGGATGTTAGGCTAGATGAAATCTCATCTGACCCAGTATAGTAGTTTTTATCTTATAATTGGTGAGTTTTATCATAACAGAGCAGTGTATATCTGGGTGGAATTTTTATGAGCTGCCCCAGTACTGGGTCCTGCTCTTTACTGACACCCTGTCCCAGTTAAAGACTCACCACCAGTTTAATGCACTGACATCATTTCACTGGTCTGGACTCAGTAACTCTTTCCCTGAAGCAGAAATGTTCCAAATCTTCTTCAAACCTCATTTATCTGGTCTGCAAAGACTGGGTTTGTGAAACAGAACAAACAGAGAGAATGTGGTTGACACTGTTGGCTCCCAATTAATTTTCTGGTCATGGAGGAGCTGAAACTGAGCTCTAGTGATAAGTAAAAAAAACTAAAATAAGGAATGGCCAGTGGTACTCCAGTAGTCCAGGAATTTCTCCTGTCTAAGTGTCCCATTTCAGAACAACATAAGTCTAAAGAGATTTCAGTGTTTAAATGCAAAAACCACTTTTTACATACAAAAATGCATCTAAGAGCATTTTTTCATGTTTTTTTTGAACAATAATAACTTTCAGTTGTTTGGGGTTTTTTTCAACCTAATCTCCTGCTTCCCAGTTTCACCTCTCTTGTGCTATCCAGCATAAAAATATCAATACAAAGGTGCCACTTGGCCATTGGTATTGGAAAAGCAGGTAAGTGTCTGTCACTGCCTGGTTTCTGCTGGGATAGGAACATCCTTTTACAGTTTGTTTCTGAATTGCCCAATCCACAGGTCCCCCTGAGCCTCCAGGCTGAGTCCCCCCAGCTCCCTCAGCTGCTCCTGGTGCTCCAGCCCCTTCCCTGGACACACTCCAGCCCCTCAATGTTCTTCTTGTCATGAGGGGCCCAGAACTGGCCCAAGGTGCCTCAGCAGTGCTGGCACAGGGGATGGGCCCTGCCCTGCTCCTGCTGTCACCCAGCTGCTGGCACAGCCTGGCTGGCACTGGGAGACGTCCCTGCTGTGCCAGCCAGCCCAGGCCATGCCTGAGTGACAGTGGGGTGGCTTGGCCCTTGCAGGATTGCCCAGATGCAGTGCTGTGTGTTCCCTGCACGATTGCCCAAATTGCCCAGAAGCAGTGCTGTGTGTCCCTTGCAGGGTTGCCCAGAAGCAGTGCTGTGTGTCCCCGGTGAGGGAGAACAGCTGCCTGGCCGGGATGCTCGCCGCCAAGGAGGGGGACACATGTGGCTCCGAGGACAGCGATCCCTGCTCCAGCTCCTCCTACAAGGTGAGCTCCCCTGGTGCTCCCACAGGTGTGTGAGGTGTCCTCACTGCCTTCCTCCAGCAGTCATTTCTCCGTGAATTACTGTGGGGCAGGGAAAAGATGGGAGTTGCAGGAATGTGGCAGGGAAATGGTGCTGTCTGCATTTAAGTTTGCAGCCCCTTTTAAAACTTCACAGTAATGTTGATTTGAATTATTCTCCGTTTTGTAGACCTAACTGGCTGTATTGATTTTGCTTCCCCACTTTGGAAGTAGCTGAAAAGTCCATTTCAGTTTTTATATCTGTGGTGTAGAAGAATTTAGGAAATGATGGGGCAAAATTTAACTGGAGATATAATGTGACACCCATTACTGGGCAGTTTCCTTGGCTGCAGGGTTGAATTGTAGCCCCCTCTGCCAGTTCTACACAATGCAAGACTAGAGGAACAAGCATTTAGATGATGATGGGAGCTTTTATTCATAAATAAAGGCAAACCATTAAGGGACAGCACAAATCACAAATCCTGAGCCACAGCCTCCCCTTAGATAAATGAGATTTGCTTTAAGAGAACCAGTGGAGCCAAACCAATTTAAACCAGTTTGAAGATTCAGCAGCTCGCTTGTCTTGTTTTCACCAGAACACTGCCTTTCAGAATTCATTTCCCTCTGATCATAATTTACATAGCTATAGCCCAGCTTAAGTGCAGCTCAGCAGGAACCTGATTAGTTCTATCTGTTCTTGTACATCACAGATCCTCACAGATGATTGCCCACTGGAAAAGCAGAGAACGCAGACACGTCCACTGCAGGGTTTAAGGTTTAATTAGCTGTGCTGATTTGTCATCTTCAGAACTTGGTCTGAAGTCTATCAATGGAGTAAAAAGAGAATTTGTGCATTCAGGAGAAGACATTAATATGTCTGAAATGTGACAGAATTGTTATTCTTAGGTTTTCACCAGGGGTCACTGACACGGGAGGCAGAGCCAGGCTGTGGAGTCAGCCTGATTACACATGCCATTCCTCAGGCAGAGCTGGGGAAGGAGAACTCCATCATTCCTGGTTCAGCTGAGACCAGTGACAAAATACTCCCATGCAGTGGTTCCTCATGCCAGTTCCAATGGGATTTTTCCTTTGAGATAAACCATCTGAGACAGTAAAATTACTGAACAGCTTTGCTCACCTATTCAGCTCATTTAGCTCTTGAGTCATTGCAGCTACTGCTTGAAACAAAAAATCAATAAATATTGAGACTATTGAGACTGTGTATTACTTTAGCATTACAGTATGTACTGCTGTAGTACAAAATAATCCAACTTTGTACTGCTTTGTATTACAAGAAAGCTTTTCTCATTTTATTTTGGTTAAACATTCAGAGGTGATGCTGACAGTCCTTAGTGGTGTTTCCCCTGATCTCTCTGCTCCTAGTAGCTGCTGTGGCATAAAGCAAAAAAAAAGTTGGTCTGGAATGTGGAAAGAGTCATTAATTGCCCCCAAAACCAGCAAGATACTTACACTGTCCTGCCAAAAGCCAGGGTTTTACCTCCAGGTTACAAACATTTGTAGGTCTTCAGGCATTTTAGGTGTTTTTACCTTTTGCTTCAGGGTGAATGTGACAGTGCTGGTTTTTCAGATCCAGGAGTTCAGCCTGTGATCAATCAACTCAGTCTTAGGGTGCTTTAATTATTATTTACTCTGATACAAAAAGCACAGGCTTAGGGATTTTTCCTACTGGATGGAGACTCCACTGTGGTAAATCCAATTATGCAGGATTCCAGCAAAGATAGTTTTGAGGGGAATGCAGAAAGCTCTGAACCAAAGAATGGTTCTCAATTGCAAGGTAAAAATGGTCATATTTCCATTAAATCAGTTGTAGAATTCCTGGGAAGTTCAAAAAGGAGCCAGTAGAACATTGAGGCATTCCAATTTTTGCATTTTAGAAGGAACTTTTCAACGAACAGGTTTTTCCACTGGAAAATGAGACACTTCTGCTCACCTGGAAAATGCGTGAGCCCAAAGACGAATGACTGATTTAATACTCTCTGTCGTGCCTGCACATGGGATAAATTGTGAATCAAACTATGGCCGAAAGAAGCCAGGGTCTTCAAGGCAAATATTGCATATTTGACAGTACTTCAGTAAAAACATGTATTATTTTGAACTTCTTCTATTTTGTGCATTGAAGGTGACAAAACTGAGCTAAAACTGAAAAAACTGCAGAAAATAGAAATTTTTTTCATAAAATTTTGAATTTGAGGGTACTGGATTTGGGGAGGATGGCAAGAGGAATTTTCCCTTTTCTAGCATGACCACAATTCATTATTGCTATATTTTTTTTCTTAAATACATTTTTGAAAAGATGATTTAGGCTACTTAGTGTGCAAAATAATGCACCTTCTTCAAGACCCATGCTGTAAACTTTTCACAAACATATTTGGACACGTGAAGGCAGCTCCTTATGGCTGTGCATATTTGCAAATGTGAGTAATGTCTGCTGTTGATGATGTTTGGGGATTTTTCAGATTAGGAAGCAGGGCCATAAAACATGAGTACAACCATCAGTGCTGGCTGGATGTGCCAGGCTGTGCACTGAGTGTGAAATGCTCACGAAACCCCAGAGCTGTCCTGAAAAAGGGACTTGGCAGAAGAATTTCTGAGCATTGAGCTGGCAGTGGATGCATTTCCCTGCTGGAGGCAGGCTCTGGTTTAGTGGGAATGCCCACCTAGGATTTCCACTGATGAAAAGTGATCCCTCTCCATTTCCATACTCCTTCCAACACTGCCTCTCTTACCTGCTCTGCCCAGGTCAGGGATTGCCCTCGTGGGAACTGCTCTGTCCTTGGACTTTCTGCTGACAGAGCTCCTGCTGCCAGCTTGAATCCTGCCCTTCATTTCCTTCTCTGACACCTTTGTCACTGTTGAGTTCAACACGGCACAAAAAGACTCCAATCATTCAGAAAGGCAAAAAGCAAGTTTTATTAAACTGAACACATTTTTATAGACAACATCGTAATAAACAAATTTCCATTGGATAAAATTCTGACTCCATCACGCCATAGGCCAAAAGGTATGAACAATTATCTTACCCAGTCATGAGAGAACACACATTTGTCCTTGCAGGTGTGAGCAACTTACATTATTGTTCTGATGTTGACAAAAGCTGGCCTGAGAAACATGGATTGTTTTGGTTCAGAGTGTCAGAGTTTCCCACAGACACTGCTGCATAGCTTTTCACAGAGATCTTCTCTGTTTCAAGCCTGTTTCTGCCACGACCCACCTTCTCACAGGGTGAATGTTTGAACAGACTGGGGTCTCCTCTCTGGTTCAGAGAGGCTGTTCCAGTGTAACTGCAAACTCTCAGTGAGTGAGACTCAAAGGAGCTACAGAGGGAAAGAGCCTCTGTGCTTTTCTGTCAGTGGAACAGATGTTCTTTATAGCTAAAATACATAAATAAATAAATTAGGGGTGAGAGGACACTTAAATTGAAATCCACAAAGGGCTCAGGTGTGACCCCTGTAGTCTCTGCAGCAGAGACTCAGCTCCTCAGCTTCCCTTCCTGGCCAGGGATCCACTGTGCGTCCGCAGCGAGGACTTTTTGAATTTGGTGTCATTTTATCTGATACACTTTCGTGGCCTGACTGTGCAGCAGATTTGTCTGGGACTGAGTAAAGCAGCACACAGTTTCTGTCTGCCACCTGCAGCAGAGCAAGGGGTGGGAGATCCCCGTGTCAGCAAAGCTGCAGTTCAGGTGCTCTCAGGAGGGAAAAAAGGAGGCAAATAACTCATCAAATACACCCTGGCCTCCCTCCAGCCAGTTCCAGCAGGATGCTGTCCAGCACAGCCAGGTAATTAAAGATCAGAGCAGGTTTGCAGGGCAGGAGTGCAGAGAGGAGAGTCTCTGCTGACACCTGGCAGGGCCCGGGTGCTGCTGACCCTCAGGTCTAGGCAGGATATTTCCAATTCCTGTCCCTTTGCTTCAAACTGACCATGTTTTGAGCTCTAGTGCAGAGAGGTGCAGATGTGTGTTATTTTGTTTATGATTTTTGTTCATGCTGCACACAAGCAGGGCCTGTGAGCAGGAGCTGGGAGGAGCTGGTCTGCAGCCCCACTCCTTCCTGGCGTGTGGAGCTGCTGAAATCCCTGGCACAGCCAGGCTTTGTGTTTGTTGTGGCTGCACTTGAGCTGTTGGTGCAGAATGGCAAAAACAAGCACAAGGAAAGCTTTGATATTTGCAACTGTCCACACTCCAAATGTTTTTCCAGATGCTCCACTGCTTAGGAAAGTGCAGATCGGTTCCAGGTGTGTGTGGGCTCGTCCCTGGAGCTGTTAAACCACAGAACGGAATTGTTAAGGTGGGAAAAGACCCCTAAGATCATCAAGTGCAAACGTAAAGCCAGCACCACCACCCTGCTCACCACTAAACTGTGTCCTCAAGCGTCCCTCCCACACATTTTTTTGAACACTTCCAGGGGTGGGGAGTGCCCTGGCAGCTTGCTCAGTGCTCCCAGGTGCTCGTTCCTGACACTGCCCTTGTCTTGCAGCAATGCTGCGATTGCTGCAGCCTGGGCCTGCGCCTGAGGAGCGAGGGGAGAACCTGCGAGTCCAACATCAACCTGGGCTACCCCTGCAGCCACGTGGTGCTGTCCTGCTGTGAAGGGGGGGATCACTTCGTCCACCCCGAGATCAGACGGCACCCTGAGCCCCTGCCAACAGTGACCCCCGAGAAGGGTGAGTGCCCATTTGTGCCTGAGGCACTGCAGCCAGGGCTCTGCTCTGCTCACACCATCTTCAGCACAGCTGCTTTCCTCTCTGCTCTAGGACACATTTCCTTGTTCCTAAGGCGGGCTGGGAAAAGCAAAGAATGTGTGGATGTTTCTGGTCCTTAAATACCCCTTCTTTAGCAGTTTGGTTTCTTGTTTGTTTTCCCTCCCGAGTCACAGAGCCCTCTGTAAGAAGCAAATTGAAGCTGCCTTTGAGCAGGAGTAAGCCTGAAAGATGCTGCATAAAGCAAAGGATCAGTTTTGTCCAGTCAAAGTAATCCCATGGATTGTGATACCAGTGAAAGATCCTGGGAATAGATTTCAGACTGCAGTGCTGAGCATCATGGCAGCTTTCTCACAGCACACTCTGGAGAAGCCCCAGAGCACTGCGAGGTTCTTTGCACTCTTTAAGGGTACAAACACAGTGATGCTGAAGAGCTAAACCAAATCCTGCAGCCAAAGAAGCCTAACAAAGGGAATGTGGCAAATCTGGAGCTTGGACAGCCATGTTCCTCCCTCAGCCTTAGATCCCATTCCCTTCAGCATCACTCTGTACCCCCCTGGCACCCATGAATTCCATGGCAATCTCCTGTATGTGTTGGGGTGCAGTTGTCCATTCTCTCCTCATGAGCTAATTGTGGTTTTTTCTCTCACCAACAAGTGAAAAGGTTTATTTCTATCCAGCTGAGACTTCACTGAGCAAGGAACTTTGCCTGTGTGTATTCAAGAAAAGCTGACTGAGAAACTCCAGGGTTAATTTTAATGTCACAGGAAGCCTTGTCAGCCTTGGTCAGGAATGGAAGCAGGTGGTGTTCCAGCTTTGGCTGGTGTTTGAGGGCAGGAGGAAAGACAGCCATGTCACTGCTCAGTGGCTCCCAGGCTGCTGTTTAATGCAGCAAAGGAGGAGCCAACAAAATGTGGTGTTGGGAAGTTTCCAAACCAACTGGATAACTTTGCCTGAAATTTGAAATTCAGTGTGGGGCCAGTTTCAGATGGGGCTCAGCACAGTACCTGAGTTCAAATGTCAGTAGGAATGGGGATGGCAGTGATGTGAAAGGTGAGCTTGTGACCTCCCTGGGACTGTTTCTCAGTGGCTCTGTGCAATACCTGTCCCTCCAGCCTTGGGGAAGGAGCAGGTGGACCCTCCAGCACAGTGCTGTTATCTCCAGGATGGGTTCCTTGGTTCTTACCCTTGCAGTGAGTGTTTTGGGCAGAAGGTTCCTTGGTTCTTACCCTTGCAGTGAGTGTTTTGGGCAGATCTGACTTTTCCTGGCATCTGTGTGCCCACACCCCACCCCCCCCATTCTGTGCAGTCCCAACGCCAGAAGAGCTCTCAGATTTGCTGTGTTGTAGTTTCAGAGAGGGAGGATCACCACGAGGCTTTGTCCATCAGCAATGAGGCTGAGCTGTCCAATAACCTGCCAGGAGATGACCTGGATGAGTGTCTGCTCTATGGAGGGGAGCTCTGCCAGCATCTGTGCATCAACACCGTGGGCTCCTACAAGTGCTCGTGTTTCCCAGAGTTCACCCTGCAGGAGGATGGCACCAGCTGCTCTCCAGGTGATCTTTATACCTGCACTCATCTACCCAGCTTTTCTCTAGTTTTTCTGCAGTCTCTCTGAGGGTTTTTTATCGGTGTTGATGCATGGGCATGTTCTGTAGAAATTGTAAAATGTAAAGAAAAATTATAATTTTAGGACTGTTAATTATGCCTTATTTTTGTGTTTGGTGGCATGAAATAACGGTGGTGTTTTGTGTGTTCAAATCAAGAGTGTTTGCACTTTTCAGAAGAGGATTTGTAAGGATTTTTAAAGAAATCCCTGTTCTTCTCTGAGTAATTTTGTGTTTCACAGTTGGTTTTTCTTTAGATAAACTTAGTTCAGACAGACAGCATTGCTTCCTGGGCTTTGATTTTTATCTAAAATCATTAACATCCTTCAGTGATAACAAACTCTAAATTTATCTAGTGTGGTGGAAGTCTGGAAAAGAAAGTGTATTGTGCTGTAATTGTTTTGATGTGTGGAGTTCTCCAATGGCACGATTTCAAATCAGATAACCCAGAAAGTTGAAACCTCATATTAGTTACAAGTGCTTTGTGTTATTTAACGAGCAAAACCAGTGTTTGCATCCAATGACAGAATTCCTTAGGCTTCCAGTACTCTGCCCAAGCCAAACAATGAGCATTCTGTATGTCATCCTTCTCAATGTGGGGTTACAGCATTTACCTCAAGAATGCATTTGACTGTTCCTCTCTGCTCTGTTTGTATTAAAGTTCTGGAAGAGGAACCTAATCCAAAAGAGGCAAAGAAAAGTTCTTATTTCAGCACTGTGAAATTTGGCCTGATTGCTCACCTGGAGCATATTTGTGGTTTTGTTTTGCTGTTCTTCTCCCAGCATTGCCCTGGCTGAAGCTCTGGGTGAAGCATCCTGTGGTCAGGGAGGTTGTGTTCCTGCAGATCTGCAGGACTGTGGTGCTCAGGGCTGTGCCCAGAGGTGCAGAGGGGTTTGCAGAGCTCAGCTGGGGAATGGGCTTGTGACAGGGACAAGGGACACAGGTGGCACCTCCGAGGTGCAGGGGGCCAGGGCAGGGAGGGCTTGTGCTGCCAGTGCTGTGCCAGGCTGAGGGAGGCTCAGGGAGGTGTTTGGGAACCTCAGTGCCTTTGCTTGGCTGAACCACACATGGCACAGGGCCCTTTCAGTTGTCCTTGTTCCTCTGTGTCTGGGCAGGTCCTGGGCATTCCTGGGCAAATCATTCAGGCTGTGCCACAAGCAGGTGACTTTTGTTTGTGCCAGAGCCCGTTGTGCATCTGTGCTAACTTCATTTGTTCAAGGAAATCACTCTCCCCACACCCCAAACCTGCACTGCAGTCACCCTTAGTCATTTCAGGTTGTCACTGTTTGGGGCTCACACTCTGCTCCCACTTGAACTCAGTAGGAACAGGACAAATCCCTCTGGAGGGAGAACTTGGCCCTGTGGATTTAGGCTTCTGTTTTGGTGATACTGATAAACTGGTACTTTATGGATGTAACAGAGCTCTTATTTTTTCCTGATACCTTTAACATCACTGTCTGTTGAAAATACTGGTGGCAGACAGCAGCTGTCATGTTTTCCACTTGGCTGTACAAGTCATTCCAAAGTATCCTGTGCTTGTAAAGGCGTTTGTTGTTTGTGTTGAAACAGGATAAGGTCAAAGGCTTGTTTTGGGTTTGGATTTCTTTTTTCCCCTCAAATACCAAATGAAAGACAGCCACTGTATTTAAAAATGTTTTAAATACAAATGTTTTAAATGTTTTAGAAGATGTTTTAAAAAGAAAAGTAGCACTTTCTGGTTTATTCAGATACTGCAGTACTCTACAGAAGTTTTTGTTAGCCAGGCTCTCTGATCTGTATCCATGAAGTTTTTTTCCTCCTCCAAACCATGATGGAGTGGGATGAATGGGCTCACCCCTTGCTGTGGGGTGTGTGGTGGGGATGGTGCTGTCCCTGATCCTCCCTTGCCTTGCAGATCCTGACAAAGTACAGGTGACCAGGCTGGAAGCTGAAGCCACCGTCCCTCCAGTGGCTTCTCCCTCCCAGCCCATCCTCGTGGTGTCCTTGCAGGAGGAGCAGGACAAGTGCAAAGGTAGGTTGGAGGTGTCAGCTGCAGAGGCAGGCGAGTGAAGAATGTTTAGAGACAGAACAAAACTCCCCTCATCCCTTCCTCACTCTCATTTCGGTGCACAGCTTTAATTTGTTACCACTGGCACAGGGCTGAGGAACTGTCAGGGGAGGCCTGAGGGAGAAATCTGAGGCTGCTCTGTGCTCTCAGGGTTATTCCCCAGCTGCTCCTCAGAGTGGGGTGGGCAGTGCAGCCGTGCAGGGCGATGTGAGCAGTGCAGGTAGGAGTGGCCAGGTGTGTCTGTGCAGCAGCAGGAGGGGTGCAAGCAGTGCTTAGGGCTGCCTGGACTGTTGGTCACAGACTGATTCCCCTTGCTGGGCTGGGGTTGTGCCTGGCTGGCCTGGCAGTGTGGAACTGCAGCAGGTCTGTGCTGGGGGTTCTGATGGATTTTGCAATTCTGTGTTGTGCAGATAACGGCCCCTGCAAGCACCTGTGCAACATCGTGGAAGGAGATGCCGTGTGCTCCTGCATGGCTGGGTACACACTCATGGCTGATGGGGTTTCCTGTGAAGGTGAGTGCTTTGGGCTCCCCACGGAGCCATGCTCAGATGTTTGTACACCTCACACCCCCGGGTGTTCCTCATTTTCAGAACTGGGAGTTGGAGACCGTTTGGCAGAAGGAGTCCCAGCTCTGCCCCACAGGTACCTCCTGAAGCTCTGGCTGTTCCCTGGAGAGGTGGAGGCAAGCCTGGGCTGGTGCTCTTCTCCTCTGACATTGCAGGCTTTTTTCCAGCCCTTCTGGTTTCTCTTCCCAGTCAGGTTCCTCCCCAGGCTCTGTGTGCACAGCTGTGGACACTCAGTGTTTCTCTCTGAGAACAGGAGCAGCGAGCAGGACATGGGCACCTTTGTGTCCCGGGGCACCCTCAGGGCACAGCTCTGCCCTGGCATCTGCTCTCTTTGCTTTTAGCTCCCCTTGCCTTGGAAACCTGAACCCAGGGAGGCTTCACAGCTGAGGGAGGACGTGCCATGGGAGCTGGGCCAGCTCCAGGTGTTGCTGCTGGAACTCTGGCCTGCCGTGATGAGCAGTGAATTCCAGAGCTGCATCATCACCATTCACGTGAAATAAATTTTAAGTGGACCTTCTTGAGTAGTGCCCAAGGATATGTTTGCCCAGGGAGGGTTTGGGGGTCAGAAGCAATGCCCTGTGACATACCTTAATTAGAAATCTCTAAGTATGGGAGCAGTAACAGTGAAATGCAAGCAGGAGCTCCCAATGCTCAGAATTGCTCACAAATGACCCACATCACTCTTAATCTTAGATCTTATTGAATAACAAATCATTTTCATGAAATTCCAGACAGTCTGTGAAGAAAATGGGATTTTAATATCACCAGATGAAATATTCACAGTGCGCTGCTTACTCAAGTGTGGTGGAAGCTAATTTGATTAATTAATGTCAGAATCAAAAGGGGCATTTCAAGGCAATCGTTTTCCTACAGGAAATGAAAAAAATCTGTATTTGTCAGTGGAAGCAGTGAGTTTAAACATTAGCAAGGGACATTTATAATCTCTGTTAAAGTCAAGATCTGATGGTGAGGGTGGTGGTGCACTGGAACAGGTTTCCTTCAGGGAGTGTGCACTGACTCTGTGTGACTGCTTGCCTGTTCTTAAGGAGATTTCTTTCTGGAATGGCCAAAGTAGAGGAGTGTGAGCAAGGAGTGGATGATCTGAGGGTGTATTCCAGCCTTGTTGGCAGTGTAACACTGTGTGTGTGACAGCCTGGTGCTGATGTGGGAGCTCCAGCACGGTTCATCTCGGCGTCTGCGGCGTGAAAGAAATGTTGTTTCCTTTCAGGAGCTGTTCTAATGGAGTTCTGTTTTTCCCTCCTGGCTGCCCCGTGCTGCTGTAGATTTGGACGAGTGCCTCACAGGTGCTCAGGCATGTTCCAGAGGAGAGTTGTGTGTGAACACACTGGGATCATTCTCCTGTGCCAGCCACAGTGGGATGTGTGCAGAGGGCTTTATTCCCAACAGGCATAGGATATGTGTTGGTAAGACGAGAGGCACACGCCCTCCTCCACAGCATCCCAGCTCTCCATGCTCTGCAGCACCTCCACACATCCCTGCTCCAGGCTCTCTGGCCATCCCTGCATCTGACATCTCAGAGCCAGTCAGTAAAACACGTGTGCGCCATTTGCTCAGCCCCTCCACCTCATGAGCTGTGTGCTGTTTGGCTTTTTCCCTGGCCATACATTCCCAGGATGCAGATAAACCTTGTGCAAAAGCCGTGGGTGTGGTGACCACACTGAGCTAAGGGAACAGAGCAGCTGATCCCTCTGGGCAGTTCAGTACTGCAGAGTTCCAGACACCACTAAACAACAAAACCTCAGAAATACAGCTCAAGAATCCACATGAGTCCAGGCACTGGGAAAGATCCATTCCAAAGGGAGGGCATTTTAAAATTCACATGAGTCCTTTGTTGACTCTGGCATGAATTTCTTTGTGTAAAAGTCAAGGAAGAACCATAATTCTGCTGGGTCATCCCTGCTGTTTGACTTTGTGTAAGAATCAATCTTTACAAGTGTATTTATGAGCATTTAATTTGCTTCCAGCAGCCAGGGCCTCAGCTTATGAAATAGTTTGTTTTTTGGGTGCTTTTCTAGAGGCTGGATTAGGAGGCAGCAGCAGTGTTGCCTGGAAAAACAGAGCACCTGGAGACCCCCAGTCATCCATGAAAGCATCAGTGCCTGTGGCTGTAATGTCCTGTGTGAGTGCAGTGCCCTCTTCCACCCCTGTCCTCCTCTCTACATTTATAACACTGCTTTTGTGACCACCACAGCTTTGGTTTTGTTCCTGTCTTTAAAGCTCTGTGATCTCATCTGATTAATGAGCCCCGTGTGGCATTTGGGCACGAGCAGGAAAACTTCTGGAGTGTCAGAATCCAAAGAAGAATTGTGATTTACCACCTGTCAGGTGTTCCTTAAATTGTCAACATTGGTTTTTTATCTTTTAATCATTATTATTAATATTTATTTTGAAATCAGAGGTACTGGTAAGAATAGAAAACTGAGGAAATTAATTTGTTTTCAATGAAATGGCTGAGAGAACAGCACTGGAAGGAAGGAGGTCTTTATGAGGCAGTTGAGCATGAGCTGAGGCTGGTGCTGGAGGTGCCCAGGGGCTGCTGCAGGTACCACACTCCTGCCTGGGAGCCTGGCAGCTCCAGGAACAGCCCCTCCTCGAGCTCTGCTCCTGACTCTTGCCACGGAACCCCCAATGTTCTCCCTGGACTGTGCAGGAAGGATGGATCTGTCCTTTCTCACCTCTCCCAGGACTGTTCTGAAACTGAACCTGTGAGTCTGCAGCTTTGGCAGGAGCTGCTGTGGCAGGTGCCAAGTGCTTCCTTTGATTCACATTCTCCCTCTGCCCCATGACATTAGAACAGTTTTATTATGATGGATACCAGATAAACCGCAGGCACTGCTCACGAAAGCAAAGACACAACTCTCATTTGTGAAGCTGGAAAACCCCCTTCACTAAACACCAAACCTCTGTGTTCCTCTAATGCAGGGCAGGTTTTACAGGTATCCTTTCAAACAATCTAAAAAACTGTGAAAATTCTCTTCCTATTTTTATTTTTTTGTTTGCTCCCCACTGCCGTCCAGCTCTGCTCCGTGTGTGGTGCCAGGAGAACGTTTGCTGTGTTTAACATTTTTTCCTACTTTTGTAGTCCAAGGGGAAAGCCACAGGCATATTGTGGTTTGTGTTTTGCTCACTGCCTTGTCCTCCTGGGGTTTCCTTTTCCAGCCTGGCTGCTTTTGTGCTCCACCTTCAGCTGTCCCAAACACCAGCAGAAAACCTTGGGTAATTAGTTTGCAAATTCTTGTTGGTTTAACGCTGTTACTCTTTGCATATTTTCGGGCTGGTGAGGAACAATCTTTGCACAGCCACAAAGCAGCTGATAATTTCTGATCTGTGGAATTTCCTTCAGTCAGAGGTGGGGGGGTTGTAATTCCAGGTGCATTCAGGAGCAGATGCCCAGGGTTCCTGACAGCCAGCTGTGCACAGAGAGGAGTCAGCAGCTGTTCCAACAGCTCTCACACAGCACCTCTGTGTCCCTCTGGGAGCAGACAGTGAAATGTCTTTGGGCAGCAATCTCCACCACCTTCTCCAGAGATAAGAGCCAGGCTGGGTGTTGTTCATGGGGGTTGCTTTTCTCCTGACTTTCAGAGCTCACTGACTGCTCTGCTCCCTTTGCTGCTCCCACCTCAGTTTCCCTCCTGACAGGGAGCAGGACGTGGTCACTTCACTCCTGGACCCACAGGGTGGGTGGTTGCAAAATAACAAAGTGCCTTCCTCCATTGCAGAGATGGGTCCCATAAAACAAACAGGGCTGAGGTGATTTGAAGAGGAAAAAAAAAAAAAGAGAGAACCTGCAGATGCAGGACAAGAAAAGTCTACATTGCACTTTTTTTAATAGAAGGTGCATCAAAATGAGTTTTTGATGTCAAAGTGCAAATTGAAATAAATAGCACTAGGTAAATGTTGGTATTCTTCTGCAAAAATGCCAGCTTTTGGGTGCAACAGATGTGCTCAGGGACTGTGAGTGTGTTGCTGTTTGCAGCAACAGTTCTGGGGAGAAAAAAGAGCTTTACATGATTACATTTCATTCTGGGTTTTGCTGACATAAAGTGAGGAATGTTGCTGCCACAAACACAGACTGAGTAGATTCCTCAAAAATTAACTGTGTGACTTGTTTTCAGTATAGTACTGAATTACTTTTCCTCTTTTTCCTGTTTTTTAAAGTAAATATCATCTTACCTTCCCTGACAGTCTTAATTGGGTTGGATGAATACCACAGCTGGTCCAGTGTTGGAATTAACTGTGTTTGAGACTGAAAACACAGCTCCTGTTATTCTTAGTGCTGTGCCAAGCATCTTCCTGACTTGTGGAGTTGGCTTCCAGGCCTGGAGGGAGACAGCTCATGGGCACTCTGGATTTTATGGCAAATTTAGGAATTCATTTAGAAAAATGAGCAGAAAAGGACATATTTGTATAACAAACTGAGCAGGGCAGTGTGGCCTGATGGCACAGCCAGAGATTCATGCCCTGGCACTGGGCAGGCAGAGCATGGCCATGGCTCAGGGTTTCAGCCTTGCTGCTCAGCCCAGCTCAGGTCAGGCTTTAGAGCTTGTCAGAGTCTCACGTGCACAAAACTTCCATTGAAAGCAAGAATTCTGCATTGTACTCTGCCAGTTTCCATCATTTTAATTTCCTCAAATGTGTTCCAGCCAGTTCTGCATATTTTTTCAAGTACTCCAAGTTTTGAAAATTGAATCAAAGATACAGACAAAACATGAAATCATATTAGATTTTTTTTTTTCTCTGTGAAATCACAACCTTTTTTTTTTTTTTTTGTCTGTTACTTAATATTCCACCTGCTAATCATGTGGAATGCCTCCTACCCTCTTTGGTTCATATTTCAGGCAAACAAACTTTCTGTTTTGACATGGGGCTGGACTGACTTAAGCTCATGAGGGATGTGCACACTGCAGTGTGGTGCTGTAAGTTTGTTTATGTGAGAGGCCTTTGTGTGGTTTACAGAGAATCTCAGATCTGTGGTAGCGCCAGCAAAAAGTCTTGCACTGCTTTGGGTACTGTTAACTGACCATCCATAGCTGTTTTTCTCTAAAATAAAATTTAAGAAAAATCAAAATTATTAAAGAACTAATCTAAGTAAATAAAGTCTAAGTAGGTGAAGGGGATCTACCACAGCACCTTGTATCCATCTCCCTGAATGTGAGGGGGTTTTGCTACCCTCACATGTGAAAATACTCATCACTGTAATGAATAGAAACTGGGAAACTGTACAAGCATTAGGGGACATAACCCTGTAGGAATTTTGGGGCTGGCAAGGACCTGTCCCTCAGTGGGGAAGCTCAAACTTCATGTGGAACAGGTAGAAGGAGATCCAGGTGATGGCCAGGACCTTGCTGTAGGTTAACCAGCTGCTTTGGAAAGCACGTCCACAGCATGTGGAGAGTAGCAAGGGCAAACAGAGAGGAAAAAAAAAAAGGAAAACACAAATAAGTGAGAAGTGAAATGGAACCAAGCTAACGCAGGTCTTTTAAAACTCTGTGCACATCACCAGTTATCCGAGCCCACCAGGAACTGAAGTTTTGTGGTGCTCCTCTTCATTCCTTTGCTAGAGAACCAGCTGACACATTTTTTAAGACAAAAATCTTTTCAAATGGCTTTTCCTGTTTTCATGCTCCACAGGGGAAGTCATATATCTGATGTACTTATCTGAGAATGAGGTTCTACAGCCAAAATGAAAATCTGATTTAAACAATACTTGCTTTATTGTGTAGCATGAAAACAGCTTCATGCACAGAGCAGCCAGAGAACTGGTAATGGTTCTGGTCACATTTGGCTTTTGTTAGCTCTAGCAATTCTTAGCTTTATATAGAACTGGGAACGTGTGAGGCTTTGTGGGGATTGGCAAGAAAGTTTCTGTTCCTGATCTCTGCCCCTTTTTGTTGCTTCTAAGTATTTGCTCATCATCCTGTTCTAGCTTTCATTATTAACATAAGCAAAAGCTGAATTTGAGATGATTTCATCCAAGCCTATCAAAATGTATCATTTTAAAGGTGTTTCATATTCCTTCCCTAATTGTCCCATGCTCTGCAATCTTGTGTTCGAGTGATTTTTTTATAAAGAACTTTTCCACTGCTCCACCTGCTGAAATCAAATCCCTTTAAAGCCCTACACACAGATTTTGAAACTTGATTGAGCCATCAGAGTTCCTCTGTCCATGAGTTCCTGCATGTCCAGTGCCAGTGCTGTATTCCTTAGGGAATGGGTAGCAGCCCTGGAGCAGTGCCACCCCAGCAGCCCCTGTCTGCCTGGCCTGAGGCTGCAGGACTGCTCAGTGGCCTGGGCTGAGGAAATCTGGTGAGGAGCAATGAGCATTAATCCCTTCCTCGTTTGCTTTCCCAGGAGTTCCCATCCCTTCACCATGGGCTGGTCATCAATCCTCTCTGCCCACCCTGCCTTTCCTCAGTTCTGTCCATCCGTGTCCCCAGTGCCTGCACCATCCCCATGGCATTTGGGAGGAGGGGAGGAGAAGGAAATCCTCCTGTGATTTGTGTCTCTTCAGTTCCTCTGTGCTAACTAAGGACCCTGGAATAAAACCATCTTCCATCAGAGCACCGTAACAAAGCCTGCACTGACTGTCTTTCACTTGAGCTTTCCACTCCTTCCAAAAGAGCAGGAAGGGGGAGATGCCTTGGTAGCTCGTGGCACTGATTTGTTCCCTCTTTCTCCCAGACATCAATGAGTGTGTGACAGAGAGACACACCTGCCAGAGGAGAGAGCACTGTGTCAACACCATGGGCTCCTTCCGCTGCCTGCAGGAGCTGAGCTGCCAGCCCGGCCACGAGCTGAGGGATGGGGAGTGTGTGGGTAAGGAAAGTGTTCTGCGGCTCTCACACGAAGGGAAGGGAAGGATTGCAAAGCTTTTCGGTGTTGCTGCTCTGTGATATCAGTGCTACAGCTAGAAAGGGCTGCTCGTGGAGCGTGGAGGTGTTGGGCTTTGCAGGCTCCTCCTGCACAGGACATTCGCTCATTTGAAATTGTTTCCAGTGATAGCTTAGAACATGGATGAAAGCTTCTGCATTAGGATTTGCCATCTCCCTGATGGAGGAATCCCCCTGAGCTCCTCTGCCTGGCTCAGCTGATGCTGTTTGCTGGTGATTCCAGCAGAAATTCCCAGCCTGAGTGGATCAGGGGGTTGATAGCCCCATCCTTCTTGTGTTCAGGATCTCTGTCTGCATTTATTTACATTTTCCATTTGCATTTAACCATTTGGAATGGTTGTAGAGTTAAGAATTTACTCTTCAAACCCCCTGTCCTGGTGTCTGTAGGTGTGACAGAGAGGGGAACATCAGTGCTCACAGCAGCACAGGAGTGTGCAAGGGACACAGGAGCGTGCCCTGCCTTCAGGGCAAAACTCACTGTTATTTACACCTACAGCCTCTACAGTTTCCTGACAGCTGGAGTAAGAGATGCCTAAGGAAAGAGCTTGGCTTTTGACATAGAACATAAGATTATAAAATAGAAATTATCAGAAATCTCTCTTTATAAACAGCTATCATAAGTAAAGCTTGGTTTACTTGAAGAGGCTGTTTTGTGGATGTCTTGTTCTGTTGTCTGATTCTTGAGCATTTCTAACATTTATTATTAATCTAATTTACTTTCTAGTCTTGAAATCTGATTATAGAGGATTATAAAATTTAAAATTGCTTTACAGTAGCCTGTAAGAACTGCAGATATTTGGTATTTGTGGGTTGCAACAGATGCTGTGAATGAGGCAGTAGGGACCTGAATCAAATTTGCTGCAGGACCTAACAAATCCTGAACTGATGTCCAAGAGCAGACACACTTAACCCTCAGATTTCCCATTGGTAACATGTTTCTGCTTAAATAATGCTTCCTAATTTGCTTTCTGGAGGTTAGCTGGCCATGCAGGCTGCTGAGAGCTAGAGCTGACCTAACCCCAGTCTGATGCTTTGATGTGATTCACAGATATAGATGAGTGTGAGAGAGGAACTCACAGCTGCAAAGTGAACTTTGTTTGTCAGAACACAGAGGGGTCGTTCTACTGCGAGTCAAAGCAGCGCTGCATGGATGGGTTCCTGCAAGACCCCGAGGGGAACTGTGTGGGTGAGTGTGAGCAGCAATCTCCCCTGTGCTGCAGCTCCTGGGCCCTTCACGAGCTGTGGATTCATCCCTTGGGTGTGGAGTTTTCCTCAATTTAATGTCAGCGCTGCTGTCCGTTTAAAGATGTGAATATTTGCATGTTGAATATGAAGGTATTCCCACAGCAGACCCTCGTAAGCCTCATCTTCATAGCACAAGAAATGGAAGTGAAGACAAAGAAGTGCCAGTTGGAAGATAACAGGCCAGAAGGGTGGAACAGCATCTCTCACTGCTCTGTTCATTTCCCCCACCAGATATCAACGAATGCACGTCTCTCCCTGAGCCCTGTAAGCCAGGATTCAACTGCATCAACACGGTGGGGTCCTACACGTGCCAGAGGAACTCGCTGAGCTGCAGCAGAGGGTACCACTCCAACGAGGAGGGCACACGCTGCATTGGTGAGGGCAGGCTGGGGCTGGCCACGGGCTCTCTCAGGGCAAAAATGCCTGTTTCGCTTCTACAGAGGTGTGTGGAGTTACCTCCAGATTCCTAAATGTGTTTGAGGAGTGGGGATTTGCTGTCCCTGCAGCTCTGGGATTTGTTTGTGCCGCAGGATCCTGATGTCTGGTCACTCCATGGAGTTCCTCTTGGTGTGCTCAGCAGCTGGTTTTGGCTGCAGATGGGACTCACTGGCTTCCACTCAGGAGAGGATGTGTTTTAGTTCCTTTTTGAAGTCATCCTGTCAGCCAAGACCAGGATCCCTTGGTGGTTTTTGCAGTACCTCCCTGGAAGGGAAGTGATCTGCAGCAAACGAGGAGTGCTGGGTTTGGGGGCTCACAAGAGCAGCACCAGGTGGATGTTCTTTGTAGGGATGTTCCGTGCATGGTGTTCCCCATTACAGCCACTTGTGAGGGTGTTTAGGATAAATTCTCACTGTGTGAAGAGAATTCTGAGGAGAATGAGTATATGAAATATTCATATAGGCTGGCGTTCAGCTTGATCCTGATTTGTGTTTGTTCCAGTGTATTTAGGGAGTTGCTGGCTCAGAATAGCAGATTTCAGTGCTTGTTAGCATTTGCTTGTAAATGAGCACACAGGGCACCAAGGATAGGGAAGCTCAGTCCCTGTGCCCAAGGCAAGGCTGGCTGTGTGTTCCCCAATTCCCCCTGTTCTGAGTTACATGAGGTAGGAAATCCTAAAATGACAGTGGGGGAAACCAAAAAAAAAGACAAAGCAGCAGTTTGCTTAGTGGTGATAGCCCAGTGATTTGTGATCCCCTGGAATAAAGGAAGGATGGCAGGTGAACAAAATGTGCTTTGTGGTGCTGCAGGTGGGTGGGAACCATGCTGAGAGCCATTAGTTTGGTCATGGTCAGCAACTCGTAGTGCAAACCAGTGGTACAGCTAGACCCCATTCCCACAGATATTTCTGCATTCACCTTTGTGCTCTTCATTATCCTCTGCCTCCCCTCATGGTTTTATACCCAGGACTATCCGAACCATGCTTGGCCAGTGGAAAGGTGGAGAAGATTTGGAAGTAGCAGGTTTGGAAGGTACAGTTTATGTGGGCAAGTGAGGAGACTGAGAAAGCTTCCAAATACTGTATTTTGTGAAGCAGTGCAGTGTTCTTTGCTGTCCTCGTACAGCCTGGGATATTTCAGTTCTTACAAAAAGAAGCCCCAGAAGTCCTGTCTGTCTCAGTTCTGTGCAGACACAGTTCTGCAGCTGCTTTTGGTCAGTCCTTTCTCAGCCAACTCACCTGGGCTGGCTATGGTTGCAGCAGCTGAGGTGTGGTGACCCTGAGGCTGTTTTTAGGGTGACCACCATGCCAGAGTCTCCCTGAATGCCACTTTTCCCACAAGGCAGCAGTCAGCCCTGAGCAGCACAGACATCCTGTGTGCAGGGCCAGCAGCCTTTGCTCTGCATGCCCTGCTAAAGGGCAGGGCTGCAGTCCCCATCCCTGGACATGCCCAAGAAACCTGTGGATGTTTTGGGGACACAGCTTAGTGGGGAATGTGGTGGTGCTGGAGCAACAGTTGGACTTGGTGACCTTGGAGGTCTTTTCCAGCCTTAATCATTGTATAATGGCTGGGGCAAGTTACGTTCCTAAATTTCAAACTGATGGCACAGAAAGAATCCAGCTTTTCTCCCCAGTTGTTCCTAAAAAGGAGTGACTGTGTGTAAATCCGTGGCAGAGGAGGAAATTGCCATTAATCCTCCAGCATCTCTGCCTCTAGAGCACAGTGAGATAACACAATGCACTGTGATTCCTGATGGCCCTCTGTCTCTGCTTGACACCACTGACAAGGCTGTTCAGGAGCAGGCAGAAGGAGGCTTCTCCAACTTGATTTTGGGAAAACATAATTGATGTTAATTGGTGATTTCTCTGTCTTCGCTGTATGCACTCTGTTGCTGGGTCTGTGTTGTTTGGTATTTTTTTGAATGGCTTTTTTAAAATAGGCAGAGAGCACAGAGGAGAAAGAAGAAAAGCATATGGTCCTAATTTCCTCTCTCTGTGATAAAGACTGGTGTCTTTGAGGCATTACAATAGCTAATTAGATTCATGAATCAGATTTATTCACAGTAGTAAAAACATCATCTGCACATGTTCCTTCAGCAGAACGACACTTGTAGGGTCATCTCCTCTGTTTAGAGGATTCATCTGTCTTCAAAATGTTCAGATTTTCTGATTTAGCAAATGAGTTATTAAAAACTGCCTCTTAGATTTAGCTGGAAACTGCTGTAAGTGTGAAATATGGCACACACCCGATGGTGTAATGCCCTAGAACTAATTAAAGTGTGACTGCAATGGAAAACAGAACTTTGGGCAAACTAACAAAATGGTTGCACACACAAAATCATTAAAAATACAGCTGCTGCTTTACAAATTGTTATTTGCAGTAGAGACTTCCCTACCTGTGATTAAAAGCAAACGAGGACTCAGTGTTCCAGCAGAAATCTCAGCTCCTGTCAGGAATTCCCTGCGTGGTGAGGGGCATTCCCTGCCATCCCTGACCCCCCAGTGGCAGCAGGGGCTGTGTGGGGGCAGCCTCTCCAAGGCTGTTGTTTGATGGAGAACTGCCCAGGGACCCTTAGAAAAGATTTAATGCTCAAATTTATGGCTTCTAATAGGGCAGCATGGAGAACTTCCAGCCTTAGAGATCTGTCCTAGTGATTACTCCATGAACAGGGATTTGGGTTGTAAACGTAGTTGAAGATGTGAACAATAGGAAAAAAAGCAGGATTTGTTGGCTTAGGAAGTGGCAGAGCTCAGAATACTTGAAGAAATACACAATTGTGAGGGTTAATCAGACGTTTTCATGCTTCTTGTCACAGATGGTAAGAAGGTTTTGTTAGATACTGATGAGCTATTTAGTTGTGTTGCAAGTCTTGTAAATCAGCCTGTATTGAAAACTCTCGTCTTCCTCTGAGGATGTTTAAATGAGATTGGAAATGATGTGTGTGAGTGGAGAAGCAACTGATTCGTTGGTATTGGATTTTGGATGAGAGGCCGTGGGGAATATCAAAATGGGAGCTGATTGAGAAAAGAAAAAACATCAGCATTGGGAAAGAGTAAAAGGTAGACAGCAGGAGCAAGACTGAGAGGGCAAGTGGAGATGAAAATAGCAGTTGCTTTAATTGAAGGGATGAGCAGAATTTCTGTCTGGTTCTTGTTTTGCTTTAAATGGCTTGGTGTGACTCATGGAATGGCAGAACATCAGAATGGGGGGGTTTAAATGCCATGGTTTGATCAGAATCACAGTGTGTTTACACTGAAATGCAGAATATACTGGGAGAGCCCCACTGCAGGCCCAGTTACCATTTTCCCTTTGAAGGTGATGCTCTGCTTTTCTCAAATTTGGCTTGGAGAACCAGACAGCTGCCTCGGGGAAGAGCACGGTGGGAGAAACTGGTGACATTTCTGCTGCCCAGTTTCTAACCCTGCTGTTCAATGGGCTTTTGTGTCTGTCTTTACAAACACCGGTTTTAAGCAAACTGTACTGAGGCAGCTTGCTCTGTCTGGCTCTGCAGATGTGGACGAGTGTCAGACTGGGGTGCACCGGTGTGGAGAGGGGCAGCTGTGCCACAACTTGCCCGGGGGCTACCGCTGTGACTGCAAGATGGGCTTCCAGTACGACGCCTTCAGCCGCAGCTGCATCGGTAGGTGGGGCACGGGAGGGGCTGGTGCTGCCTGAAGTGGCTACCCAGAGACAGAGACCAGACAGGACAAGGGAATAAAAGGGGATATTTATTTGAAGGCCTTCAAGGCCCACCCTGGGCAGCCAGAGGTTGCTCACACCCCCTGGACCCCGAGATGGACGACAAAATGGACCCTGAGTCACGAGTTCCTCACACAGCTCTAGGTTTTGGTCCATTTGCATATCAGCATCAATTTGCTAATTACAACTTTAGCTAATGATGTAATTCTCCCCAGTTTGCCCCCCTTTCCAGGATGTTGGGTTACACGTTCTGGGCCCAGGACAGTCTGGGTGTCCTTGCAGAGCAGGCCTAGAGAAGCTTTGTTATGTCCATCTTAACGTGGGAGAGCAGCAGCTCCCAGGTTCCAGGACACTTCAGAGTTACACACTGAGCACTGCAGGATTTGAAAAATATGTAAGTTAAAATCCAAGGCATCACTGAGAGCTCACACTGATTGAACCTTGGGCTCTGATGCAGCATTTAGCACCACTGCAATCTGAGTTCTGCAGTGCAGTGCCTCAGAAGAGGACGGGATTGTCTCCAGAGCCAGTGCTGTGCAGCACATCCAGAGCTCTGTCACTCCCAGCTGGGGTTTTGGACCCTTGGCTTGGTTTAAGTGCAGGTTATCACTCAAAGCCTTCTGCAGAGCACTTCCCTGTGGGTTATTGTTGCTGTCGAGTCACAAACGACACAGGATGGTGTTTTTTTCATCAAATGCAAACTGACTGACTTCCTTAAAACTGAGCACAATTTATAGTGTACATCACAACAAACAATTTTTCATTGGTTACTATTCTGACTCCATAACACCATAGGGTAAAAGGTATAAATAATTACTCTAACCAGTTATAATTGAGCACACGCATAGTTTTTGCAGGTGCAAGATTGTTTTGCATTCTTGCTCTGTGTTGATACAAAGTCAGCCTGAGAACATGGATTGTTCTGATTCAGTGTGTGAGAGTATATTCGTGCCTCACAGGCAAACTTGCTTCATGGCTGTAACTGAGAATTCCCCCAGACTCCAAGCCCACCCAGCATCCACAGGTTATGCTTCTGCTGCCGTGGGAATTTGTCTGTCTGAAGGTTTCACCACTTTCTCCCCAGGAGTGACACAGCCCTTGGTCTTGTGTCCCCCTCTGTGCACCAGTTAGAGCACTCAGCCAGACAGCATCACACCTGAGCTTGCAGCGCTTCATGCTCTGCAAGTCATGTTGCTGTCGACTCACAAACAACACAGATGCAGTGTTCTTTTCTCAAGTGCAAAACCGACTGGTTTATTAAAAAACTGGACACCAATTATAGTGTACATCGTAACAAACAGGATTTCATTGGTTACTATTCTGACTCCATAACACCATAGGCTAAAAAGCATAAACAATTACTCTAAACCAGTTAGGAAAGGTCTCACATACTGTTTTCTGCAGGTGTGAGTTGTTTTCATTCTTGCTCTTATGTTGACACAAAGTCAGCCTGAGAACATGGATTGCTTTGATTCAGTGTGTGAGAATACTTCATTTCTCACAGGCAACTTTGCTTCATGGCTCATAGCTGAGAATCTCTCTGCTCTAAGCCCATTTTAGCCTTGACACAAGTCAGTCTCTGACACTTCAAACAACATCCTGCTGCACCTCGTGTGCTCGTGTCCCTCAGCTGACTGGAGTTTGCTTGTTGTGCTGGCAGACATAAACGAGTGCTGGAATTACCCGGGGCGCCTGTGCCAGCACACCTGTGAGAACACCCCGGGCTCCTACCACTGCAGCTGCTCCTCTGGCTTCCGCCTCTCCTACGATGGCAAGCACTGCGAAGGTACCAGCTTCTTGTCCACCAAGAAGATATTTCAGTGGGAATTTGGGGACTTTGGAGAAGGCAAAAATATAAGTACAGTAAGCTTTGTGTGCTCAAACACTGGAGTTGTCAGGTGTGTGTCAACAAGTTCCTGCTCTTCCTTCCTTTCCCCGTGTTCTTTTAGCTTTCCTTTCAGAGGACAGAAAAGGAGAATACAACAAAAGTAGAACAGCAAACCATTCAAATTTTGATAAAGGTGAAGCTTGATAGTGACAAAACTTTTTAAAAAATTTATTTTGAATTGAGTGGAAAACTTTTGAGTTCCCCATGATTTTTTTAAGGCAAAAAAATTACATATTTTAGTGACTTGAAACCTATGAAGTCTGAAATAAATGTCTGCATGTGTGCGTTTTTCCATTGGCATATGGAGAAATGAAATTCAGGTGCAACAGACCATCCTCAAGTTTCTTGTCATTCTGCCTAGGGAGCAGAAAAAACAGGGACAAATTAGTCCTTCCTTGGTCACTCTGACTGGAAGGTAAAGATTTTCAGGGCCAGGAAAAGGTGGAAGATCCTGTTCTGAAGCACTGTGGCCATAGCTGTGGTTGTTTTTTGGATGCAGATGTGAATGAATGTGATAACAGTCCCTGCAGCCAGGAGTGTGCCAACGTTTATGGCTCCTACCAGTGTTACTGCAGGCAAGGATTCCAGCTGGCAGAGGATGGGCATTCCTGTACAGGTAAGGTGCTGCCTCTCCAGGTAGGGTCAGGGTGTTTGTTCCCTGTAGCAGGAAGAGCTCTCTGACCCTCACCTGATGTTGCAGGTGATGCCTGAGGATGGTTGGGAGTTACAGCTGCCACAGAGGCTGCAAAAGGCCACTCCAGCTACTGGGCAATGCAGTTCAGGGAATGGAACACACCTGTGGGGCTGCACAGCCAGGGAGGTTGTTCTGTAATGGTTTCAGGGGGCCAGAGCTAATGGCTGAAAACATCAGGTGGGGAGATATTCCTGTATTGCATCAGTGAACACCTCACCTCAGCACTGCTGAGTGAGGGTTTGCTCTGACTGCTGCTCGTGGTGAACGAGGAGCAGAGTGATCAGAATGGAGAAAGGAAAGGTTTGAGCTCTTTAGCTGAAGCTACCAGCACTGACTCATTGGAGAGTCTCTGTTTAAGGTATGGTGAGGAAGCCAATGCCCTTCCTAGCACAGGGAAGCCCAGCAAGAAATCCTGGAAAAATTCTTTGCTAAAGGATTAGTGAGGTCCTGACATGATTCCACACCCCTGGAGTGTTCAAGGCCGGGTTCAACCTTGTCTAGTGCAAGCTGTTCCTGCCCATGGCAGGGGTGGAGTGAGTTTTAAGCTCCCTTCCAACCTAAACCAGTCTGTGATTCTATGATCCTCTCAATTACAAAGGCACCAGAGAGAGAGTTTCAGACTCAGATGTGCCCTACCCTCACTGTTCCTTTCCATGAGTCTGTTCTACCTGCAGCCAGTATTTCTGGTTTGTGTTCAGCATTTCAGAAAGCACCAGAGCAGTGCCAAACCTGCATGATTGCACTCACATTTAGCAATATATTATAAATGTGTCAGGTGAGAATTTCCTGGTGTCCTGCAGCCTTCCTTTGCAGACCTTAGTTTTGTTTTGTTGTTCTTTCTTTCTTTGTTTTTGTTCGTGGTTTTTTCTTTGTTTTGTTTAGGTTGGTTGGATTTTTTTTTTGCTGGGGTTGCAGCCTCCCTTTGCAGACCTGTGGGGGTTTTTTTGTTTTTTTTTGGGTGGGTGGGTTTTTTTTTTGCGGGGGTTGCAGCCCCCCTTTTGGGACCCGTGGGGGTTTTTTTTTTTTTTGGTTGGTTGGTTGGTTTTTGTTGTTGGTGGTTTTTTTTTTGGTTTGGGTGTTTCTGTGGTTTTGTTTGTTTGTTTGTTTTTGTTTTGGTTTGGGGTTTTTTTGGTTTGTTTGTTTTGTGTTTGCTGGAGGTGTGACTGTGTTCTCTCCCCAGACATTGATGAGTGCACGCAGAGCGCCGGCATCCTCTGCACCTTCCGCTGCATCAACGTCCCTGGCAGCTACCAGTGTGCCTGTCCCGAGCAGGGCTACACCATGGCAGCAAATGGCAGGACCTGCAGAGGTAACAGCAGCTCAGGATTGCACCAGCAATAGCCCTGGGACGAGCTCAGCCGTTACAGTTGCTCAGCCAAGTCTCCGTGCTTTGTAGAAGTCACTATTCAAAAGTCAGTCGCTGTTCAAAAGTCAGTCTCCGACAAGGTTGCCAAATATTGGTATCTGCAGAGTCAGTTTCCTCCTGTGCTAGAAGAAAGTGCTGTGACAACTCAGCTGTCAGCGTGAGCTAATTGCTGGAATGAATTCCCAAGGAGCTCACTTCATCCCTCAGAATGAGGCACTGGATTACTCACGGGAGCTGAGAGCGCACCTCGGCACAGCTCTAAATGATCGGGGCTTTTAGAGGTGCCAGATGTAGAAATCTGTGGCTTCTTTATGAGTTAGAGTTTTCTCCCCCAGCAAACTGGGAGATTAAATGCTGGAGCTGTCATTGGAACTGGGCCATCCAGCAGTGTCACCTAAGCTAAATGCTGCTGGCATGAACAAATGTTAGTGAAATGACAGGTCCCCTCCCCTCACACACCCCTTTTGTTCAGAATCGTGGAAATGTCTTCTGGCAGTCTGGTGCTTTCCATCTGGTGTGCAGCTGTGTGGTTCTGAGCTGCACCCCCCTTTCCAAAGGATGCACTCACTGCCTGTGTAACCTGATGGGAGGGCCTGATTACCTTTAGTGTCTGCACATTCCTGCAGTCCTTACACCAACTGCCAGGCATTTCCTGCCCTTGCTCTTTCAGAACCCTTCATGTAGCTTTGGTCGTGTATCTGCTGTGCTTCAGTTCTGAGTGGCAATGGCAGTGAATTTGCACTGTGTACATCGTGAGCAGCATGAGCATACTTAATCCTGGCTCTGGAGCAGTGAAGCAGATTAAATGACAATTAAAATCCTTTTAAAACATTTAAAAATATTTTTAAAGGGTTTTTAAGTGTGATTGCAGTAATATTCACATGCACTTACATTCTTACATAAATTTCACCTTTAGAAAAGTGCAGCTGTAACTCCCCTGGATAGATCCCCTTGTGTGGAGCTCTGCAGGGCTGTAGTTACAAGTTTGGCAGATGTTGAGGTGTGCCTGAAAAGGTGGTCAGAGGAAGGCTGGGGGGATGTTGGCTCTGTTGAGGGCAGGAAGATGATCTTGGTTTCCCCCAGCCAAAGATCTGGCTCCAGTTGCTCATCATCTGACCAGTTCTGAAGAGTTACTGGTGCAATATTCCTTGTAGCCTTTTTTTCAGAAGATGAGCTGTATCTCATGGAGCAGTGTCTCAACATATGGATCTTTTTTTGCAGAAACTGCCTGTGGTATTTTGCAGCGCAGCCAAAGTGGTGCAGGGAGTGCTTTCATGACAATGATTGCAATATGGAAGAAATTTTCTTTTCACCTACGGGCACTGCTGAGAACCAGCAAGGGATTTACTTGACTTTGATTCTCTCCTACTTCCTATTGTATACTTTTCTTTGCAAGACTTTTAAGCCAGCCAGTTCAGTGTGTGAGCTCAGTTCTCATCCCAGGGGAATGGAGGGAGTGGAAGGGTGTAGTTTCCCTCTAAGAGTCTCTCTGCTCTGTGACAATTGGCAGAGCTACGGGGCCCTACACAGTCCACATGCCTTGTCTGTTAGAATTTATTTCACTTTAAAGCCTCTGTGCATTGTCTAGACATTTGGGAGTACACAGTGTGACTGCAAGGGCTCTGCCAATGCTTTCTGCTCAGGCTGGATCCTTGTCACTGTGTCTGGTTTTCAGCATTGCCAGGCCCATGGTTTGGGCTGGGGGATATGTGTTGTTTAGGTAACCACATTAATGCTCTGGGCCATAAAGTGTCTTTGAGCTTTTAAAGCTCTTTATTATGGCTTCTGTAATTACATCTCTTTATGGGGAGATATTTGTATTTATGTTTTTGAAACTGTGTGCCTCGTTCTGAAGTGTTCTGAGTTCCCATGTTTCACATCTCCTGGATCCTGCAGGACAGCAGTGACCCCTCTGCATTTGCTTGCTTTATATCCAGATTTATTTCTGTTGCTCTGCTTTAATCCAGAGCTACCTTCATGCACAGATGCATTCTTCTGGCCCAGCCCAGCTTTCTCCAGTCTCAAAAAGCCAGTGAGAGGATCCTGTTGGCTTTTAGCATGGGTTAATTATATCCTGGTGGGGTTCCTTTATTCCTGAAAAATACTAGGAATTAATTCTTACTTTTGAACTTAGAACATCTTTTTCTTGTATTTCTTGTCAGATATTGATGAGTGTGCGATAGGAACCCACAACTGTTCAGCTGCAGAGACTTGCTACAACATCCAGGGCAGCTTCCGCTGCCTGTCCTTCGAGTGCCCTTCCAACTACAGGAAGGTGTCTGACATGTGAGTATGGCCCTGGAGAGCACCTTGGAGCAGGCCAGTGGCTCTGCTGTGATGTGGTGCTTAGTTTGTGGGTGGGTGCAGGTGCTCAGAGCTCTGACAAGCTGCTTTGGCAGCTGGAGCTCCTAGACCTTGCCCATGTAGAGTTTGTGTCTGGTTATCCCTCCTTCTCCCAAGCCCTAGAGCCCCTGTTTGCCCTCCAGCTGCTGCTGGAACAGCAGAGATCAGAGCCTGCAGTTCTATAACAGTTCTGTTTATAAATAAGTTTTAAAATCAGATCTTCTATGCAGTTTGTATCAGAGCAGGAGCAGCCAGGCTGCTCAGTGCTCCATTTTTACAGTGGGTTTGGGGCTCCCTGCTTAATATTCAGATTGCAGTTCCTCAGGGGCTGTTGAAGGGGAGCAGGATACTGAGCTTGCCAGGCCCCAGGGTTGTGGGAGTGGCACATCCCCAGCTCCTCAGCAGCTGGGGCTCAGAAGCCCCAAAATCTCCCTTCCCATTTCCTGCCTCGGTGGCTGCCAGTACTTTGGGAATCCATATTTAGTTGCTTATAGCTTTAAACATACTTTTCCTGCCTTAAAGCTTTGCCAGTTGAGGAGTTTGTTTCCCACTCCTGTGTTTTAGCTACCTTTTCAAGGGGTCTCATTCCTTTTTCCTTGGAGCACTGCCCTGTCAGTGATGAACCCCTGGCCTCCCTTCCTGGCTCTGAGTGTTTGCAGCAGGGCTCTGGTTGTTCCTTGTGGAGCTTCCCCACACAGCTCCCCATGTCCTGAGCTCTGCCTTATTCTGACAATCACACACTCAGAAATGTTCCTGGGCACTGGCAGGGCAGAACAGGCAGCTGCTGATCACACACTGAGGTTTGGGACTGGTTTGTCCTGATGCCTTTTCAGAACTACCTAAAAACAGAGGCCAGACAAAATTTAGAGAATAAAAAGTGGTTCTATTTATTGAAGGGCCTTCAGGTACATTTTGGGCAGATGAAGCACCCCCCGAGGCTACACCCAAAAATGGATGACGGGTCATGGGTTTTCACAAACCTTTTGTAAGTTTGGTCCATTTGCATATTGGGGGTTAATCTTCCAGTTACAGCTTCAGGTAATGAAGTCATTTACCCCAAGTTTGCTCCCCTCAAGTCCCTTTTGTTTACATTTCTTGGGGCCTGAGACAGTGAGGTGTCCTTGATTCCCGGGCCTGAGACAGTGAGGTGCCCTTGATTCCCGGGCCTGGAGAGGAATTGTTGTGTTTGACCAAAATGAGAAAGCAGTAGCTGACGTTGTGTATGGAGTTTAGAGTTACACACTAAAGAATTGCAGGATTACAAATAATCCGGAAAACACAAAAACCCAAAGCTAAATCCCAAGGCACCGGTCGGACCCTTTGCGACGCCCCGAGGTTTTCACGTTCTCCCCGCTGTTCCCTGGCCGCTGACGCTGCCTCACCCCTCACTCCCCAGGAGGTGTGAACGCATCAGCTGCTTCAATTACCTGGAGTGCCAGAGCAGCCCGGTGCGCATCACCGCCTACCAGCTCAACTTCCAGACCAACATCGTGGTGCCAGCCCACATCTTCCGCATCGGGCCCTCCCCGGCCTACGCCGGGGACAGCATCGTCCTCACCATCACCAAGGGCAACGAGGAAGGCTTCTTCAGCACCCGCAGGCTCAACTCCTACACGGGCATCGTCTACCTGCAGCGCCAGGTCAAGGAGCCCAAAGACTTCCTGTTGGACGTGGAAATGAAACTCTGGCGGCAGGGGACCTACACTACGTTTCTTGCCAAAATTTACATTTTCATCACAGCCCATGCCTACTGAAAGCCTGTGCTGACGTTGGATTTTATTGGTGCTATGCTCTTTTTAACTGTTCTACCAAAGCTTAATACTGTTGAACTGGCATTTCATGTATCTAGCCTTTATATTATTTTTCTATCGTTGCTTTAAACTTTTTTTTTTATTGGTTGTGTAAATTAAGTTAATTTTTTTAATCTTTCTATGTTCTGTTTTCCTATGCGGTTCTGTGCATCATCATCTGCCAACGAACGAAGGAAGGGTTAGAAAGGCAGTAGATACCTTGTGATAAATGCTGGAACCTTTTCTTAGCGATTATTTTTAGGTGTAGTCACTTCTGCAGGGTGTTGCACTAGAGAGGGAAGGTGTTCATGTGGGAGTACTGGGAAAAAAATGTGGAGTGATTTCTGTTTCTGACAAAAATTTCTGGTTTGGCTGGGCCAGGGGCCTCACTGGGGTGTCTCTGCTGAGGTGCTGAGCCCGAGGCCGTCCATGGACACTGATGGTGACCCCACCTCCTGCTCCCGGGTTATTTTCCTCCTTCCAACTTTCATAATATGTTGCCTTAAAATATATATAAATAAAAGGAAACTCCACCAGTGGAAAAGCCTCTGGGTGAGTCTTGCTTTAGTAGGATGGCTCATGTGCTGAATATTTGCAAGACCAAGGCCTTACCAGAATGTTCCACTTGAGGGTAAAAACTCACATTGCCATTTTTAGTAGTTGTCTTTAAAGGTGGTGGTGTTCCTCTCTTCCTCGCTCTATTATATATGAGTGCAGATTTGATGTTTTCTTAAAGGAATGTGCAAATGGAAATAATGAAAAAAATCATTACTGCTCCTTATTTTAAAGCTTGGGGCTTGTCCCTGAGCAATAACTTGCAATTTTAAATAGACTAAAAGGAGAGTTGCTTCTCTGCTTCAGGAAGATGCCTCCAGTGGTGTTGCCAAATGATGCAGAGAAAAATGCCAGTGAAATTGGTGGGTTCTATTTTGCATTTTAGGAAAGAGCACAACCAAGGTTTTGAGCTCGATTTCCTCTGGTTCTTTAGGGAACTGGATGAAGTCCAAAGCTGGAGGCCAGATCTGGAAAAGCATAATATAATTGAAGTATTGATTAGAATTTAGAAATTAATATCAGAACTTCTTTGTGGCTGTTTTCTTTCTTTTTCTTTTTCCTTCCCCAAGAAGTTCCAATGTTGCAATTTTCTGAGCTTCCCTTGTTCCAGCTGTAATTATTCTGCAAAATGTTTTCAAGGAAAAACATAGCTACAAGATATGGATGTTTATTACACTGCAGTTTAATAATTCTAGAATCCCAGGTTGGCTGGGACCTCAAGGATCATCTGATCCAACCTCTTTGGCAAAACAGCAACCTGTTCTTTTCTACAGTCCATCTTATTTTGATCGATGTGTACACAGAAAGAAATGGAGAAATTAAATCTTATGGGGTTTCATGCCACATTCAACTATTTTATTATGTTGTAAAACTTGCATCTAAAAATCTTGTAAACATCACCTATGTGGTGAGAGTTAATGTTCTGTATTCACTATATCCCCAGGCCAGTCTCTGCCACTTCAAGTCAGTACTTTAATTTGGGTGTTCTTAAAATAAAGGGCAAATCTTTCTGTATTCAAAATCGTAAAATCCCATCAGCAGGGAAAAAATATTTATGTTCCCCAGCTGTAAAACAAGGACTATCCACGAGCTTGCATACATCACACTTCTCTTTGTTTTTTTCCTATAAAAACCATTTAGTAAAAGGTCTTGTTCCATCCATCTCCAGTTTTCCATAGTTAACAGCTTTATAAGCATGCAGCAGGGATGTGCCAGCTGAGAAACACGTTTGTGCAATTTGTCATTGCAGTTAATTCCTATCTTACAGCTCCAGGCCTTCCAGATCCATCCTGCACACGTTCAGTGGTGACACATTTCTCCAAGCCCCAGTGGGGCACGTCGGGAGTCACTAAAATCCAGAGTTTTCCATCAGCATTAGGATTTGATTGAGCACAAATGATGCCCAGGCCTGGACTGTGCTTCTTGTCAGAGAACAAATGGACAGGTCGTTTGTTACTGAGAGACCTTTTGCTGACTAAACCCAGCCACAGTCAATCATATCAAGGATCTGGCAGTTTTTAGCAGCAAGTCTTCATTTTCTAGACAGGTAATTGATGAAGAAAGTTTGAGGAAAGGCTTTGCATACTGTTAGAAGGAAAATGCTCTGTTAGGAAGAAATGTGGCTTCATCTGTAGTTGGGAAAGGCTGGAAAGGGCTGCTCGGTGACACTGGTCAGAGCAAGAGGAAGGATCACAGGAGTTAATTCCACATTCTTCAGCTTCCAGGTTAACCAGAGGAGCGTTTTGCCTTTTTCCAACCCAAAGAGTTCTCCCTGTCAGTTCAAGGGGGAGCAGGAGCAGTCAGCCCTGCATCCTTTGCTCTGTCGTGGGGCACTGCCTGTGGTCAAACTTGAGCAGCCTCAGCCCCACCCACAGAGGGGATGTGCTTTCATGTGGTGCCAGTGGCCTTGAACTGGAATTTTGGTCTCCCTCAACAGGTCCAGCTCCCAAAGGCCCAGTCCCCATCTCCAGGAATGCTCCTTCCCCTTTATTTGGCTGGGTAACCTGGACAGAGAATGGCTGTGTGATCTCAGTGGAAAGATTCAGGCCTGGGCTGTACCTTCATGGCCCCTTGCACTTCCTGAAATCAGCAAAGCCTTTCCTGAATTCCCTCCTGAACAGCCATACTTCTATTTTATTTTTTTTCCCCTTTTCTATTTCTAACAAGCGAGTTGACTAGGTTTCATTTATTCCCTTTGCTCCTTTGTGGCCACCCCACCCCTTGCCTGCTTGAGGTGAATTAGAACAGCTTCACAAGACCTGATAAGCTCATGAGGAAAACAACAGCTGTGAATGTAATAACAAATTATAACTGCCTTGGGGCATCTGTTCTATATGTGTAAAAATTCAGATTATTGCTGTGTTCCCCAGGATGGAAATGGCCTTGCTGTGACCTGCCAGAGCAAGACCTGCTCTGCTGAGCTTTGCAGGTTACTTGCTCCTGCCTCGATAAAATCTGACCTCTCTGCACTCTGCTGTTGTATTCCTTGGGAGATCCAGTGATCCCAGAGACTGAGCAAGATCCAATGAGCCACTGGAAAGAGGAAGAAATGTTCCTCTGTGTGTTTGCTGGAAATTTGAGTGGGTCTATTCCAGAAAGAAGCATCAGGTTTTCTTTGGACTGGAACGTACGTAACACAGAGTTTGAAGAGCAGCACACGAGCGAGAGTGATGTTTTTATCTCGTATTGTAAAGTTTTCCCTTTCTGTGTGCGTGTAAATCCGTGCCTGTGGCTCACTGCAGGTGCCAGCATTCCTGTGTGAGCCTGCTGCAGGGAAAGGCATTGGATGGCTCAGCCTGGGCCTGGCTCCTTTCCCTCACTAGGGGACCAGAGCAGGGCAGGGAGCTGGTAATGGGCCCAAACCCTGACATTTGCTCCAAGATACCCCAAACAGACCTTCATTCACTGTTACTGCACTGTATCAGTCACTTGTATCAATTATATCAGATTTGGGACAGAAGTAGATTTCAGATTTCAGGTTAAAAGCTGTAATAAGGGCCATTCTACAATAACTCCTCAACTTCAGAGCTTAAGAGCCTCCTGTGGAAAGGTCCCAGTGCCTCTGTCAGCTCAGGACATCTTGGAGAGTGAGGGAAGGGCTGAGCCCCCTCCACTCCTGATCCCTTGGGCAGCTCCTGGCATGCAGACACCTTTTGCAGGCCCTGGCCATGGGGGGCACACACACTTTGTTCTTCTGTGTCCTTCTGTGTCCTCCTGCAGACCTGCCTCACACCTAGGGAGATGTTTTTTCCATTCATTTGCCTTTTTTTGTCTTTGTCTTTCCATTGCTCCTACCCATGCCAGGGGGAAGAGAAAGTTCCAGCTGTGGAGAATTAGGATTTTGGAGTAAAAATAGATTTTGAGGTAAAATAAAAACTGTCTTCACACTTCCAGTGTTCTCTGCATCACAGAGACGTTCATTTTGAAGTGGCTACTGGAAAGCAGGATTTAATTATGTCTGGTTTCAGTGATGTGAAGCTGAAGTCACAAACTCCAGCCTTTTGTGTTCTAAAGCACAGTTCTTTCTCTTGCACGTTCTCTTCCCATGGGCTCAGGCTCCCGTTACTTTGGGGTTAAAAATGACAACATGTGCAGTGAATTTTCCCTTTTTAGCTGGAAGGGGGTGCCATTGTGGTGCCTGCCCTGCACTCTGTGACAGGAGGGGTGGGACCAGAGCCTTTGTACATCAGTGAGTCCCTGTGTGGCAGCCAAGGGTTGTGTTCGGTGCATAAATGCACAGCAGGAGGCTTTAACTGCTTGGAACGTGGGGTGGAGCAGTGGCAATGGGATGGAGGGGCTGTACTGGTGATGCTGGAAGGGTCTCTGATCTCACAGACCAAGGGCAGCCCCATGGGACATAAACCCCGGGTGAGGAATTGGTCTCAGGTGAGATGCCTTGTGCTTACAGGTGACCCAGGGGCAGGTTAGTGAGCCCAGAATGTGTGAGAAGGGAAATAAAACGAGCTCTGTGCAGGGTTCATGAGGTTTGGTTCCTTGCTAATAGTCTGTATTCAGTCTCCTGAGGAAATCCTGAGATTCTGAAGAGAAACACTGGTTATGGAAAGGGCCCTCTGAAGGAGTCGGGGTTTTGCCCAACAGAACAAGTGTGGAATGCTGTCCCTTCTGGGGAAGGGTGGAGGGGAGAGATCTAAAACCTAATTTTATTTAGGAGTAATAGTCCAGTGTGCAGAGCACTAAGCTCTCCTCTGTGCCACCATTACTAGAAAGGAGTTGTGAAACATATCAGCAACACCAGTTGATCCAAGGTAAGGGAAATACATCCAAAAAAAGAGACTTATAGGCCTTGAGGGAATGGGAGGAAGGAGATGCCTTTCTCTCTGTCAGTGGGGGCTCCTTACAGCAGCACAGGCTCCACTGGGCTCCACTCCAGAGAGGGAATCTGGCTCACTCTGATTGCAGAATTGCTGGTTGCAGCCAGATGCACCATGGAAGGGGACAGAGCCCTCCCAGCACTGATAGCCAGCAGGAAAATGGATGGGGAATACTTTCAATATGGGGGAAAAACCTGATAACCTTTGATGAAGGACACTTGAGGTGGAGCACTGCCATTGCTGGAGTCTGAGCAAACCATGGAATGTGGAGACTGAACAAATCCCAGTGATGGTGGTGCCCTTCTCCCAGGGATTTCCCACAGCAGACACCAAGGATGGTGCTGCTGGCTGAGGGCTGAGGCTGAGTTTGTTCTCAGGTGCCAAAACCTGCAGCTGGGCTGGGCTGGGCTGGGCTGGGTACCACCAACACCTCCTGCTAAGTCAGGGAGCTCTAAAAACAAACAAACAACAAAATCCCCAACTTCAGTGACTTTGAGAATAATGATTTCCTGAGGAAAAGACTTCATAGTCTCGAGAAAGGGCTTTCCACAGGTTCCCAACAGCTGTTGATGCAGAGCTCCATTGAAGTGGATGGGCTGGGTGAAGGCACAGCTTTAATCATCACTTTTAATTTTCCTCTGGGGAGAGGAACAGAGACACAAATGACACGCGCTGCTATTGTTGCCTGAATCCCATCTGGAAGATGCTGACATAAATAATGATGAAGGCCATTTAAAAATGTCATTACTCCATGTAGGTACCTGTATTTTCTTTCAAAAACATATGTTTGCACCAGTAAATGAAGTGCTCAGAGGAGGGTGAAGGCCAGGCCTCCAGTCTGGGAGCCAACAGGCAGAGTTGGAGCTGCCAGAATGCAAAGTGAGGCTCCCCAGCCTTCAGTCAGCCCTGCACCCTGTGTGGAGGGGGTGTAGGAGCAGTTTGGGTGTTGCTGTTTGGACTTTATGAGGTTTTCTCTGTGTTTTTGCTGGTTTGGAGCTGTGAGTGTGCAGAGAGGGAGGCAGTGGGTGTTCACAGCTCTGCCATGGCTGTGTTGAGCAGATAATCTGCACCTCACCTGGGCAGTCCAAGTCCTTTGGCAGGTGGTGCAAAGTTGGTTTTTACATGGAGTGTGACCTTCTCAAGACTCTGAAAGACCTCACTAGCCTCACTTCCCAGCCTTCCCATCCATGGAAATCCAGGAGTTCGCAGTTTATCTGGTAATTCTGGTACCTTTAACCCCCAACAATCTCCATCTCTTTCTCTCAGGAATTCCACTTGTAGCTTCTCCCTCCTCTTGTGGGTTCTGTTGCTTTCACCCCACTGCCAGGAGGTTTTTGTTTCATCATTTCTTTCCCTTTTAGAAGGGCACAGGTCAGCAAGAGAAACATCTACCCTTTTTTTTTCTTGATGCCTGAGAGCCTGCACCAGCATGAGGAGCTCAGTGCCCTGCTGGCTGTGCCTCTGAGCTGCCAGGCCAGATCCTGAGCAATAATATTATTCTAAACTCCACCATGGCTTTAAACTGCAGTCTTGCAGGTTTGGAAGGCAGCTGCTCTGTGTACTTTGGGACTTCAGAGAGTGTTGTTGAATGACTGCCCTGGGAAATCACTAATGAAGGATGATTTATATTTCCCAAATTCCACTTCTTTTTTTTTTTTTTTTTTTTTTTTTTTTTTTTTTTTTTTTTTTTTTTTTTAAGGCATTATGTTTTGTTCTTTCTTGGAGTGTTTTTGAAGAAATGTAGAGTTTAATGTTAAATCTTTGCTCCCATGTGTTTGTTTTTGAGAGGGTATTGGAATTTTCTATTTATGTCCTTCATCATCTCCAGCCTGGGGAATACTTGGGGCAGGGTGGGGGCACTGCTCTGGTGGTGTCTGGCCCAACCCACAGCTGGTGCTGAAGGGGTTCAGGCAGTTTTGGGCCCATTTAAACCCATTCTGACCTGCTTGGGTTTATTCTGGTGTTTTTGGTGGTGCTGTAGCTGACTGGGACAGTGGCAGTGGAGATGTTCATGGAAATACACAAAACCCAGAGAAATGGCACAGGGATGTCTTCCTCTCTTTCATGTGCTGGCATTGGAAGACTTTGAAGAAGAGAGTACAAGACCAGCTGTTACCTGCACACACCATTTTCCCAAACCTGTCAGTGATGTATTTATCCTCCCTCCCATGACAATAACTCAATTATTTTGTAGTTTGTTGTCCAGGCAGGACAAGCCATTTCCAAATGCACATCCCAGGCTTTCATCATCTCTGTTCTGTACTGCAGCCTTCTCCTCACAATCAATAATGCAGAGATTTGCACACTCATTTTCTTTCAACACTGATCTAATTAGTTAAGAAAATAATAGTCTGTCCCCTACCTCCTCCTACTTGTTTCCCCTTCATTTCTCATCTTGGCCACTGAAGAAATATTTCCTCTGTTCTCACGAAAGGAATGCATTTACACTTGCCACAGCAGTTCAAAGATACCAAGAATATATTTTCCTTATGCTGGTAATTGCTTTTCTTGGTCATTAGTTGATCAAAATGGAGGAAACAGAGCAGGGGCAGACAGACTAAATAATAGATGTTTGGAGTGGAACTGGGACTGGAGCTTTCTTGGGGGTTTTCTTTTGTTTTCAAAGTGCTGAATTATTCAGTCTCTGCACAGGGGTGTCTCCCTGGTGGGTGTGGAGTAACTGTGAAGGTACTGGGGTGTAACCTCCCTGGTGTAAATCAGGTACCAGCTGCTCCATGTTGTTCCTCCAGACTGAAGGAGCTCGTAGCTCCAACTCAGGTTTGTCTCACAAGCCAACTGAGCAAACTGAGGAAAGCCTTTTTTTTTTTTTTNTTTTTTTTTTTTTTTTTTAACCTGTCCTGCAAAATATGCAGGTGGTGAGGAAAAAAAATTGGAAACCTGGGAGTTTGGTGCTTGGGTTTTTTTTGCTTGATATTTTGTTTGGATTTTTTTTTTAGAAAGGTAAAAGTTAGGATCATTCTTCCATGCTGTCTGGCACTGTTCTTGCTTGGAGAGCCTGTATGGAACGTGAAACCGAAACTTTGGATTAGCAGAAACATTTTAAGGTCTTTCATCAAGTCTGTTGCACTTTCTGTCGATGTATTTCATCAGCGTGGCTCTTTAATGAGATTTGGCTGGTGCTGGCAGGACAGACAGTCAGAAGTTCACTCTTGCTTCATCTGGGTTTTTTGTGGGTGTTTTTCCCCCTGCCTGTGTCCGGCCCCGTGAGCTTTGGTGGATTTGCTTGGCTCCAAGACCACCGAGACAAACCAGTTCCTAAATTTCTCCTTATTTGGAACAAGTGCCCTCATCACTGCTGCCAAGAATATCCTGGACTGAGTGGGAAAGGGCCAGGAGCTCGCCACAATCACTCAGAGGGCTGGAATTCCCAGGGAAAACTGGGGCTGGGATCATCAGTGCCACTGGAGGGAAGGTGTTGGATAGGCTGTGTGTCATCTCATGAGCACCATCTTCACAGAAACACTGGTGCCTTTGGTAATCCTCACTTTATAACTGGATGCTGAGGTGAAAGATATTTTATTCTTACTTTATTATTTCAAACAAAGCTTGGGGTTTATCTCAGTGAAAGTCTCCTTGCTTACTCAGTGGCATTTAATCATCTCAAGACCCATAATACACGTAAATACTCCCAGAAGTATGGGGGGTGAGTGCTCTAATTTGCTTTTTATTTCTTGGAATATTGTTCTGGGATATACTGAATAAGGATTTTTATGAGCTTCCTGGGGAAATTATTACTGTCCTGCATTCTTGTACTGAAGGATGATGTTGGAAACAACAAACAACTCCTTGACTTGGAACAAAAGGGGAAAGGTGTCTGAAATTTTTAGTATGTATTTATTGGAGGAGAAGGTGGCATTAAATAGTCTTAATGATTCAAGACAGCTCAGTGTTTTACTTTGAGTATGGAGGACGTTTGTTTTGAAGACCTGACTCAGTTTCAGGTGGGTTTAGTATAGTCTGTGACCTGCTTTTGCACGTAGGAACAACAATATTCCCTATGGATATCCTGGGAAAGCACAGGGCAAAGTCACATCTGATGTTGTTTCTGACATCAACAAACTCATAACAGGGGTGAAAGTAATGCACTGTTTCTGCTTCAAAAAGGGGAAAAGCAGAAACACCTGGGGACAGGTTGGATCAAGGCTGAACACTTGATCTTGGCTTTCCTTGGTGTGTGGAAGGATGGCAGGGGAAGGAAAATTGCTCCCTGGGATTGTTCACCTGATCATTTGCCAGAGAGGAGCACCATAAATGCAGCAACCACATAAAAAGGGAAATGAAGGGGGAAATGGAGGGGAGGGCCACAGATGGAAAAATGAAGACTTCTTTTTAAATGCAGTTGGTAGAAGCAACAACTGAAGGAGCTGCAGTGATCCCAGCCCTGCTGTCAGCAAAGGCTGGCAGGCACAATAAATGTTTAAAACTGGCCTCAACACTGCAAAATTTTAAGGACTCCACACCAATAAACGGTTCATAATGTACTTTTAATTAGCAGCTGTCGGGGAAGTAGCACACCTGCAGGCATTTCCAGTCCTCCTGCTGTGCCAGGTTCTGCAGAGACAGCGAGGAGCAGTGCACATCCCACAGCAGGGCGAGCTGGCCCCCAGGCACACCGAGGCCGAGGTGGGACATGGGGACAGATGTGACTGTGGAGGGCTCCCCAGGAGGGGTTGGAAAGCTCCATTTTAGGAGCTGACTGCCAGGAATCACATCCCACAATCCATGTGGTCCAGGGGGTGCAGTTCAGCTCTGGGCTCTTGGCAGGACAGATCTGTGGGCTCACATGATGAAGTCATGGTGGTGTGGCATGAGAATGACACAAAACCAGAGCCCAGCAGAACTCCCGTGGCTGGAGGCTGGCAGGAACAGAAGGAAGGGATATTTCTGAGTTTCTGAGAGCTGGGCTCTGGCAGGCTGGCTCTGGTGGTGCAGAACAGACTGACATAATGCTGAGGGAAGGAGCCAGAGGAGTGGGTGGGTGGTGCTGAGCGTGGCTGGCACGTGGCTGTGAGCACACAGGGCTGGGGGGACAAAGGCTCCTGTGCCTGGCAGGAGGCTTGGGGTCTCTCCTGGGGGTGCAGGTGTTCATCTGGGAGCTGTCCCCTGAGCTTGGGTGGTGGCTGTGTTGGCACATGAGGCCAGCCCAGAACACCAGGCTGATCCCCAGGCATCCTTTCCATGGATGCTGAGGCCTCCAAGCAGCACCTGAGCAGTATAAATGAATTTCTGGGCAGGTGAATTGTACCCGTGCTCACTGCAAGGCCACCTCACCCTGGCAGAAAGCTGCAAAATGGTGTGGGATTGAAAGGTGCCTCACTGGCCAAAAGGCATCAGAGTCCTCCCTTCTGCCCTCAGTAAAACCTCATGGTGGGACTTCCCCCAGCAGAGCTGTTCTGGCTTTGGTCCTTCCTGGGGCTGCTCTGCCCAAGGGACAGTGGGATGGGCACCTCCTTGGAAAGGAGCAAGGTTGAATTCCATGTGCTGGTAGGGACTGGGCAAATCAGCTAAACTCCACCTTTCTTTCCTCTCAGAAATTGGGAATATATCATCCTTTAACCCACACTGCATGAACACAAAAGCCTGATTTTTAAATTTTTTTTTTAATTTTTCTGTCCTGTTCTAATAAAAATAAATGCTTAAGCATTTAAAAAATAAATAATTAAATAAATGCTTAACCTAAGCATCTACAATATGAGTTTAGGGTATTTCCTGTTTGCTTTAGTCTTTCTTATTTCTTTTTAGAAAGAACTCAAAGTAATTTTGCTATGCACACCAACTCTTTTCTTCTTAACTATATTTTCTTCCCAGTACATGATTTTTCTTAAGGATTTTAGACTGATTTTACTGTACACATATTGCACTGAAGCAACTGGTAACTTTTTCTTGTGCCTACTCTGAGGAGCTGGCTCCTATAAATAGTATTTCACATGGCAGGCATATAATACCCATGCTCTGTTGTCTCTGCCAACAGATTTAGGTATGGAAATGAGGTTAATATTCATCTAAAAGACATGTTTAATTTGGAAACCCTTCTCTACCTTTTCCCACGTTGCTGTGGGAGGGGTGGGAAGCAGAGATGGACAGCAGCTTGGTCCCTGGGAACAGATGGAAGGTGCAAAGCAGACATCTTCAAGAAGGGCTGACATTTTAAGCACTATCAAGTCTGCAGGGAGAGATAATATCATTCCTGAGCCATAAGGATATACTTGGGAGAGCAGACAAGCTTTACAGCATGCAAGCTGAAAAAGCATTTTGAGCCTGAATGCTTATTTCTTTTTGCCATTCTCTCCCTATGTGCAATAAAGATGTTATCTCTTCCCTCAAACCTTGTCTTGCTTGTATCCCAAGACCTTCATGTCCAAAATTATACCAGATTTGACTTTCCAACTTGCTTTCCCATCCTTGATATTGGTGTCTGCATCTTCCCACCTTTGAGGCAATGCTGCATGTCCTGGCCATGTGACACAGGATAGAGAGCAAGGGTTTATTTTTTTATTTGCTTTCCTCATTGCTTTTACTGATGAATGTTTATTTATCCATCAAGGCAGAATAAGCAGTCATTTGCACTGGATCCTAATTTCAATTATGGATATCCTAAGCATTTGAGTAATAATGTCATTGTTTGTTATTAGGTTTTAAGTAACAGACATGAGTAAATAACAAGACGATATAAACATAAATCTACTTAATTATCCGAGCCTTAAATGCCAGGCAGTAATACCTAATCTAAAAAAGGAACCCATGTGAATTACAAACATCAGAGAGACTCCAGAAAGAATCTGTCTCTTATTAGATTTAAGTGGGTCAAAGCCTGCAGCTCCTCAGTGCAGGGGAGAGGTTTGTCCAAGGATTTTAATGGACTACACCATGATAAATGATGGCAGAGGGGGTGATAAATGCAATGTGGTGCTCATTAGGACAGGCAGAGATGGGCTGGTAAATGATGGTGCAGATCTAATGATTTATTTGCAGAAGAATTGAGAAGTGTTCAAGCCCTAACTTAACATGAGCTGTACATTGGGATGTCACTAAGTAAGTTTGTGCAAGACTTCAGTCTCAGGGTGTTGAATCTTACATTATTTGTCTTCTGTATAGGCAGAAGTAATACTAATAAGGAATAAAAAATGTATATCCTAACAGATTGATGGAAATTACAGCCTTAGGGATTTTCTCCATCAAAAACTGGCAGGAAGAATTTAGTCCTGGCTGGATATTTTCCATTAACTTCTGAAGAGCTCATCTTTGGGTGAAGCACTAATAGGGAGTAAAGTGGAAAACTGACAAAAGCCTTCTGTGTTTCCTGGGTTTCAGCAATTTGAGCCGCTCCTGTGGCACCTCTGGGCCCAGCCCATTGTTCTGTGCAGCTCAGGTGAGCTTCCCTGGATCACCAGGACCTCAGGGCACCATCACTGCTCCGGAGTTCCCTCCCTTCCTGTTTGAAATGGAAGGAATAACAACCCATTAGAGCATTGCCCGTGCCTCTGCAGCAGCACAGGGAAAGGAGAGCTGACTTGGGAATCAACCCCTTTTCTTGCTTTGTGAGAGCTCTTGAAGGGGTGATGGTGCAGACTGGTGTACTCAGCCTTTTCCAGGACAAAACTGGATTGTGGTAACTGGGAAGAAACAAACGGCAGCCAGAGCTGGGAGGGAGATGGGGCAGGATGGGTGGGAAGGAAGGAAGGACCAACCTGCCCAAGGAAAGGAGCCTTCAGGGAAAAGATGACTTTGCCTTGGTAGCCAAGGTCAAGCTGTCAGAGACAACCACAACCTGTTATATAAAACTGATGCAGCTGCTCCAAGGCTTTGAGCGTGCCAGTGCTCCTCAATTTGTTTCACATTCCCCAGGGGCAGTGATTTGTGTGCTCTCCATCCCTCAGGTGTGAGAAGGGAAATGAATTCCTGCTCCCTGCAGTGGGGACCTGGAGGGCTCTGACTGAGACACAGGAGGGGAAGGGTCCCAGGACACTTTCAGGGATGAGTTTGCTGTGAGGACAGGGGTGGGAGCTCTGCTGTGTGGGCTGCATGGGGGTCCCACCACAGATGGCTGAGAGGGAACTGCTTTGCAGTTCTCTCTCTCCCTTGCTAAGATTCACATCTTTGGAGTCTCTCAGGAAAGGACTGCAAGCCTCAGAGCAGAGTCGAAGCTGCAGTTCTGCAGTTTCAATCTGTGTGAGTTTCAGAAGGAGCCTTCTACCTAAGCAAGTATTTTGGTATTGAATTAATTAGCAGTTCTCTTACCACAGCACTTTCACAGGAACTGCATCCCACACCTGCAGCCCTTCACCTTTTCTGGCTGCAGCCCCAGCCAGTTTCCCAGCCAGGCTCAGAGGGTGCCAGCAGCACTCGCCCTGAGCCCAAGCCCTCCCTGCTGTAAGCCACTGCCTTTGCAGAGTTATCCCCACCGTGACCTTGCTTAATGATCTCACTGCAGAAACTGCTGCTCAATCAGCCTCTGCAAAGCTGCTGGTGCTGCTCTGACCCTGGGGAGTGGGCAGTGGGGGTGTTCTCACAGGGGAGGGCATCCCAGAGCCTGTTCCATGCTTGGTTTTAGTGTTCCCTCTGGCTGTGCAAAGGTTTTGAGGTTTACAGGTCGAAATAGAAGAGAGGCTGATGGCCACTGCCTTCACTTATGGCATGAATTAATGTAACTGATATAACCTGGCTGCAAACAAAGGTGTGAGACTGCTCAGGTGAGCACTGTGCTGTCAGGGCTGTGCTGAGCCCGTGCTGCTTTGTCAAAAAAAAAATAGACAAAAATTGCAGGATGCGCAAGGAGCAGCAAACAACTTTCAAACACAATGGGCAGTGCAGGTCACCAGTTTTCCCTAAAGCCACCACTTTGAGCCCCTCTGCTCCCAGCCCGAGCTGGGGGTGCTCACCTGGAGAGGAGAAGGCTCCAGGGAGAGCTTAGAGCCCCTTCTAGGGCCTAAAGGGGCTCCAGGAGAGCTGGAGAGGGACTGGGGACAAGGGATGGAGGGACAGGACAAGGAAGATTGGCCTCAACCTGAAGGGGAATAGATTTAGATTAGATTTTAGGAAGAAAATTTTCCCTGTGGGAAGAACTTCCCTGAGGGTGTGAGACCGTGGGTGCCCAGAGCAGCTGTGGCTGCCCCTGGATCCCTGGCAGTGCCCAAGGCCAGGTTGGACACTGGGGCTTGGAGCAGCCTGGGACAGTGGGAGCTGTCCCTGCCCATGGCAGGGGTGGCACTGGATGGGTTTTAAGGTCCTTCCAAGTAAAGCATTCTGGGATTCTGTGATTTATTTAACTCTAGAGTAGCTTCTCATTTCCATGTGTTTCCTTCATTCCTACAGTTCTGCCTTCTGGACCTCTGTCCCTTCCCTGTGCCCGTGGCGTGGCTAAGAGGCAGGAGCAGGCAGGGGGCAGAGGGGCTGTGGGGCTCAGCCTGCAGCCAAACCATCCTGCTCTTCCCAGATAACATTGTTCCGAGGGGAAACAACATCCAAGAATGACAGATAGGCCAGAATGAGAACAGCATCGTTAAAGCCTTCGTCATTCCTGACGAATCCTTGCAAGAACCGTTTCTCAGCTTCACAGGATAAAGAGCTCTTTAAAAGAGGAGCATCAGCTGATCTAAACCCAGATAAAATTCACTGCATTGCATTGCATTCATCAGCACAAAGAGTCAGAAAGATGCTGGGTACCACTGTCTCACACAGGGAAAAAAGTACAACCAGCATCAGACCTCACACCTTCGGGGTTTCTTTTGGAGCTTCTTTTGAGCAAACTTCCAGCAGTTTTCCAGCCAGGGATTCATTTCTGGTGTGATCTTGCTTCCCAGACACAACACCCCTGCTGCTCCTGGGGCTCCCAGGCTGGGGCTGAGCCATGCACCCCTTTCTGTGAGAGCAGCAGGGTGACAGGATGGTCCCTCCTGTGTAAGACTGGGTGCCCCTTGAGAAGTGAGATCCAAACAAGAAAACAATTTGTTGGGAGTCTCCCATCCAACTGGTGTCCTAGAACTCATTTATTCGTGTGACTGATCTAATGGAAGTCAAAAGAAATTCAGAATAAAAATTCCTTCCACCAGAGGGGGGTTTTTTAGCACCTTTGAGAACTGTGCAGTGTAACAAGAGGTAGGAGAGAAAGGGAACATGCTGGACTGAGTAATGGCAATGGTGATGAACTTATTTCAGCTACTATAAATACACAACTTACTGTAAAAGGAATAAACAGCCAATCTGAGAAATCACTATTTTTTTTTTAACATCCTCCAGAGTGGTTATTTGTGAAAGATGTGCTTGTTGTGTTCCACTTCTATATAAAAAGTACGTAGGAGCATCACGTACTGCACAGGAGTTTGTGCTGAGGGAGTGGTTTTTGGTTTGGCAAGGGGGGAGTAAGGTGTGGGTTATTTTTAGGGGGTTTGTACATTTTTTTCTGAATAGGCAAATGGAATGGTGTTGAAGAAAATGGAATTGTAAGAAAAGGAAATTGGAATGCAGCTGAGAGCAGGAGTGCACCCTTTCTCTTCCACGGCAGCAGAGAAGCCAGCAGAGCCCCTGTTATCTCAATAGAATTACTCAGAGCACTAGGAATTGTGTAAACTCTTTACATGGATGTGCTCATCAAGATTTCTTCATAGAAAGCATGGGAACAGGCTGCCCAGGGCAGTGGGGGGAGTCCCCACCTCTGGGAGTGTCCCAAAACTTGTGTGGATGTGGCACCTGGGGACACGGTTTAGTGGTGAACAGGGTGTGGTGCTGGGCTGATCGTTGGATGTAATTACCTTAAAAGTCCTTTCTGACCTTGATTCTGTGTTTGGCTGAGGGATAGCACAGACAGGCTGTGCTAAAAAATTATTAGGTACAACTAGAAAGAGACTTTTACTCCTCCATCTCTATTAATTTGCACAGCCAGCTTGAATTCTTTTCTCTCTCTAGTATTTTCCTCTGATTGCCTTTATATTAAAATTTAAATTAAAGCCAAAGAAAACTGGCCAGAAGGTCTCACCTTTACCTTCTAGATGCTTTTGCTATCAGCTCTGGTGTGTGTCATACATTTCTGCCACGAAGGAGCTGCTGGTGGAAAGGTTGAATGGAGCTTTGGTGATACACGGTTCATAAATCTGAGGAAGTCAGAGTTTCGATTTACACTTTAATTAAAGTATGTATCATACATATATTAAAATTCAAATGCTTAACTAATATAAAGGTCAATGGAATGCAGAAGCTGCTCCCTTCCTACATTTTTAATTTCCACATTTTGGTTCACTCAGTCAAATGTGCACAGAGAGCTAACAGGAAACTTAATCCAACAGTTTATAAGGAAAGATAATTTGATGTGTCTTAATCTAAATTCAAATTACTTTCTTCTGGGGAAAAAGTCATAGCTGTCAAAACCATTGCTGTACTAACTGTAAGTTTATCACTTTTGTTACATAATCTCTGGGGAAATTAGGTTATAAAACCTGTTTCTGATTCTTAAGGCTTAGACACCAAACAATAAAAAATTGCCTTGATTCATAACCTGTTGCACTTCATTAAAAAAATATGGAGCCTAGAGATTTATGAATAGCAGTGACATTGACATAGCTTCATTTGCAAAGAAATTATATCCATAGCTCTGCATTAATGTGTAAATGCTTATGAATGAGAACTTATTTATAATTGTTGGGAAAAATATTTGTAGGATTTATGAGTGAGATATTATTTATCTTGGGGAATTTATCATTTCAATTATAAGCAATTAATACCAGTCATAATTTAAAACTTCTGGTTAATGAAAGGCTGTGCACATTGACTAATTATCATACTTTTCAGTTAGACATAAAGAGTGTTGTGCTTTGAATAGTTTAAGGACTGTGGGTTTTCATCATGTAGTAGCAAGCAATGGCACAGATCTGTTTTATATGACAGAAATAACTCTTGTCCCCCAATTAACTAAGCACAGAATTCAGCACTGGCAATGGCAGAATGTCAACGTGACGACTAAAAATTTTTGTACAGCACGTGAAAATACAGATTTATGGTTGCAAGTGTTTATATCTGCCTGATCTCTCCTTTCTAGTCTGTAATCACATCAGTTTGCAGCTTTGTCCTGGGGTACCTGCTTGGTCCTTTTCACTGCCGAGGGGCCTCTGGCACAGGGAATTTGTGCTCAGCAGGGACAGTGTCACCATCCACCCACACCTTTCTCTGTTCCACATCTCAGGCAGTTTCTTGCCCAAATTAGATCAAGTTGGATGCTATGGCTCCAAAGATTTGTTTCAGGAATGACCAAGGGAGAGATTTTCTAAGGAAACTCCCTTTACTTGTGAAATCTTATGTTCCTGAGCCTGTAAATGCCATAAGGATGCAGCTGCTGTCCTGGCTCTGTATTCCCTGGGAAGCTGGGTTACATTTGCAAATAAATTTGCTTCTATTTGTGTTTTGTATCTACCAAAGCACCAGTCCCAGGGAAGAGTCCTCAACCTCCATTCCAACGTCCTTGACCTTGTGTCTACCTAAATCCTGAGTCTGAGATAGGAGGAGGCACGTTCACACAGGAATATTTTAGCAATCCCTGGGAAGATTGGACAATGATGTGAGAGAACAGGAGTTTCTTTTGCATGCATGATGTAGAAATGGGAACAATTATAGTATCTATGAATGCTTCCAGGCTGTTCTCTGGGCCCAGAAAGTCCTCAGTAAAGAATTCCCAGTCCAAGTTTTCGCAACACGACAATGTCCCTCAGTTCTCTCAATGTCAAACCATTCAGAGCGCTGCTAAAAATACTTTCCTTGTGCACAAAGCCAGCCTACATGAAAGGCTGGTGTGCTTTGAAGAGGAAAGCAGCAGAGCTGATTGACTACTCCAAAAAAGCTTTCTGCAGAGAGCTGGGCAACTTTCTGAATGGATTAGCTGTGGCTACACTCACTCCCCTTTGTGTTTCCCTCGTGCATGAGCAGACAGGCATTGAGGGCTCATTGCAGTGGGTGTGTTCCCTGCAAGCTCATTTTAACTTGGAAGTGTGGCCACAGCAAACGGTGCCTTTTAATTTTGCTTTTGAAGTCTGTTTTAATCAAGAATAAAAAAAGCTGTGCTCATCTCATCGGAGAACAAGAGCCACGTGTGTGTCTTGGGAATGATCAAAGCTGCTGGCACCTCTTTGGGTGGGTCATTAGTACAAAAAGAGCTGGCAAATAAATTAATTGTTCAAATGCTGCTAGTCCACATCTACGTTTGTACAGGGTTTGATCTGAGGCTAATAAAGGTCTGAATGAAGCAATGCTCGACTTTGGGCAGCTTCCATTTCCACTTGCAGAAAAGATCCAGTGCTCTGTGGTGCAGCCACAGCATTTCAGGGGTGATGCGCAGTGAGGTGCCACTGGCTGGACACTTGGGACAGAGCTGGAGCACACCTGAGGACAAGGGACAGGGAGTGGAGGAGACAGAGTGAAAGCACAGCTGAGGAGGATGATGTGGGGAGCTAAGCAAGTGACATTGCAGGTGATTGTACTTTTAATTAGCTTTTCTCTGTCATCATCCTACTGGGATGCTGTGGCAGCACTCGGGAGAGGCTGATGGAGTTTGGAAGTATCCTGGATGGATGAGATACTCCTGAAATTTGTGTTGAAGATTTTGTTATTTTTGGAAAAGCAAATAAACTTCTCAAAATGGCAAATGTTTGAATGAGCCTTAATTTGACCATAATGTAAATTCTTCTTCTTTTTTTGAAGACAGGCCAAAGCTAGGATTGAGCAAGAGAGATCAAAGTAAACTGGAGCTAAATGCAGCTGAGAGAAATGTGAAACTGATTTACAAAACCCCAAGTCGTATTATGATCTGAACAGGAGAGATCAGTGCTGGAAGCTGTAACATGCTTCCTACATGGCAAAGCCAAGAGCACTGAGAGAAATGGTTCAGAAATCACTTGCATATGAGCCAGTCCAGGCAGAAAAGGGTTCATCTGATAATTTGCTGCTTTAAATGTGGAGCTGAGTTGGTCTTCGTGCTTTCATACTTGCTGTCTCTATTTAGTGACACTTTCGAATCGCAGTTTGAAATGACTTTGTAATATTGTCTTCCTAAGGACAATTACATCTTCAGAGATTTGTGGTATTGTCATTATTCCTAAAGATAATCCTTATTTTCTAGCAGCTTGAATGGGCCTGTTCCTATTGATTGAGTGTTGGGATTTGATATCTTGATGAAGTTTTCAGGCATCTTCCCACAACAGCCCTGGCCACAGGAGTGTCCCAGGAAGAGCTGCTGGCGTGAGGGTGCCCTAAGGTTAAAGGCAGAAGACAAAAACAGGGGGAGCCCACTTGTATCTTTTTTTAAGATGCCACATCCCTAGAAGTGTTGAAGGCCAGGTTGGACAGGGTTTGGATCCACCTGGAACACTGGAAGGTGTCCCTGCCCATGGCAGGGGATGGCACTGGATGAGCTTTAAGGTCCCTTCCAATCCAAACCAGTTTGGAATTCTGTGATCACAGGGCTTTCTTGCTTGCCTTAGCCAGGCCCTGGATCACACAGCTACCGTCAGGATCAATCCTGAAACCAAAACAGTTGGAGCTTTACACATAGGACAGTACAGAAACATGGGAGCACCTTGTAATGCACAAGCTGATCCCACAGAGATACCCTTCAACATCCATAGATGTTCTCTGTTCAAGGCAGGGCTTTGGAATATTCCTAACTCGGCAGACACCTTCCAGATGCTGCATTTTGGAGGTGCTGGTGGCTGTCCTGCCCTGGGCACAGCTGCATCCTCATGGGAACAACACCCAGCCATTCTCTCCAAAATCCCCAGCCAGGTTCTCAACCAGACAAGGAAGAGTCTTTGATAGCTGAGATGCTGAACATGCTGAAACCCAGCTGTGCTACCAAAACCTGTTATTTCTTCTTTAAAGATCCTTTCAGAAAAGCTGATGAATTTAAATGCTTCTCAGATCACAGAAGGAACTGAATTTCCATCTTGTGCCTGCCTCTCACAAAAGGAGCCGCAGTCATTACAGGAGAAGCAAACGCCTGTCTGCTCCTGATTGATGTGTACGAGTGAGAAGTGAAAGTTCCTTTTATTCTTAACAGCCAAGTGCCACAGTCAGAGTTCCAACCTCTTAATCAATCAATGCCAGCCAGTGTCACAGTCCCCAAGCACCACAGTTAGCTCTGCACTATCCATTACTCCCATTACTGCTCCTGCTGCTGAACGGGCTCACAATTCCTTCCATCAGGAGACGGGCTGGGAGTGGGTGAAAAAATGCTGTGCTGAAAAGACTGGCTGGGCTCTGAGACATCCAGATGTCTGCTGTCATCTCAGCTGGCTGCAGTGGGCAGGTGGCCAGGAAGGGAGAGCTTCTGCAGAGGGGCACAGTCAATAAAGACAATGTGTTCATTACACAAAGGGAAAGGAAGGGAAGAAAATAGAGTAAGTTGAAATACAGCATTGAGGGTGGATCTCTCAGCCTGGTGCTGTTCCTGTCTCTGTTACTGGAATTACTAAGGGAGGCCAGGATGGGGATGGATGGCACAGCTGCAGCAACACTGCTGGAGTGTCACAGGCAGGGCTCGGGCTGTCCTTCAGCAGGGCTCATCATCATGACCTTCAGCTTTATTGCAGCCTCTGATGTGAGGACCAAAGTTTAAATCAAGCCAAACAAATTGCTTTTGTCAGTTAACTTCATGCTGCAGCCTCCCTGCATTGCTCCCACCCCTACCCTCACCTTTCTCAGCTTGGACTGACTCCCCAAAGGAGTCAGGGAGAAGCATTATTTTAAAAACATGCTGCTCCTAGAAACAGGAAAGGCATGCAGGGCTCTTTTAAGGGCTTGCTGTTATGTGTGGTCTAGAATTTTTTTCTTTGAAGAATGTAAGTCTTAAAAAACCCACAGCTGCAGTAAGAAAAAACTAATGGTAGAAAAATAATTTTCTACCTGACAAAGCAGCACAGTTCTCTACTGTGAACAAAACCCTGAGGGATGCTGTGAAAATCTGAGTCTTTTTCCTCCTAAACCAGTCTCTAGGAAAATGTTAACCTGCAGTTTTTGCAAGGTTGGTTGGGAGATGGAGGGTTTTCTCTCTGAATAAGCCTTGTTTGGCTGCCAGCACCTCTTCCACTACAACTCCAGCAGACAGAGACACAGGAGGCACTGGGAAGGCCCTGCCTTCTTCCCCTCAGCCCCCACTCTCAGGGTTGCTGTAATGGTCAAAGAGGGGCTTAAAGATGCTCTGAGCAGCTTCCTGCCCTTGCTGCCGACAGGGACTGCAGAATGTGCCTGTCCCTCCTGGAGTCCCCCTGGCTGGGCAGCCCCAGGGGCTCCTGTGTGTCCCTCCTGCATGAGAGAGATGTGAGTGTGGTTCCTGCACAGCCCTGGGGAGGGTAAGCTCCCCAGAGTGCCCAACGAAGGCTGAAATCCAGCTCTGCACGGAGCAGCTGGATGCTGTTACTTTAAACACGTTTCATTTCTGTTCCTCTCTGTGCTCTGGAGCTCAGCACTGCCCGGCTGAGGCTGCTGCTCTGTGGTGGTTCGTGACCACCATCTAGTGCACAGCTCTGCTCCACTGCTGCAGGCACCAAGGGCCTGCACAAAGGGCCTGCACAAAGGGTCTGCACAGGGCCTGCACAGGGTCTGCACAGGGTCTGCACAAAGGGTCTGCACAGGGCCTGCACAGGGTCTGCACAGGGTCTGCACA
>VZTR01014585.1:77927-157357 GCA_013400775.1 Chaetops frenatus
AGGGTCTGCACAGGGCCTGCACAAAGGTTTGCACAAAGGGTTTGCACAGGGTCTGCACAGGGTCTGCACAGGGTCTGTACAAAGGGTCTTCACAAAGGTTTGCACAGGGTTTGCACAGGGTCTGCACAAAGGTTTGCACAGGGCCTGCACAAAGGTTTGCACAGGGTTTGCACAAAGGGTCTGTACAGGGTCTGCACAGGGTCTGCACAAAGGATCTTCACAAAGGGTCTGTACAAAGGTTTGCACAGGATCTGCACAGGGTCTGCACAGGGTCTGCACATGGTCACTCAGGTGGGCACTCTGCTATGGGGCTTTTCAAAATTTCCATGCTGGGAATTCTATTCCAGCCCCTCCCCATCCTCCCAGCCAGGAGTTCCTTCCCAATATCCCTTCCCTCCCTGCCCTCTGGCAGTGGGAAGCCATTCCCTGTGTCCTGTCCCTCCATCCCTTGTCCCCAGTCCCTCTCCAGCTCTCCTGGAGCCCCTTTAGGCCCTGCCAGGGGCTCTGAGCCCTCCCTGGAGCCTTCTCCTCTCCAGGTGAACCTTCCCAGCTGTCCCAGCCTGGCTCCAGAGCAGCTCCAGCCCTGGATAAACTCAGTGCCCTGCTCTGGATTCATCCCAAGAGGTCCATGTGTCTCCTGTGCTGGGGCCCAGGGCTGGATGCTGTGCCCCAGGAGGGGTGGGGTGCCCCAGAGGGGTCAGTACCTCACAGGGGTACAGATTGGGGAGGGGTTAACTGCAGGCACAGGTTCCTGAAAAAAGAAAAGTCAAACACGTTGTGAAGAGCAGGGATGGGTTGAGATCCACGCTCCTCTGAGGCACAATGAGGCACAAGGCACACTTGTTTTTCTGCATAGACCAGGAGGAGTTTATATTAAACTAAAGCCACCGAAATAATCTCATGGCTGAAAGATGTTGCTGAGGGGAGTTTGGTTTCCTTCATCCTGAGCAGGGCAGAGCACTGCTCAGCACTCCCAGCTCTGGTTGAGGCAGGTTAATTGTGCCCTGGGATGTTGGCCAACCCATCTGATTAGTGAGTTACTTCTTTATTCAACACTTATTTCTAAAAATCCCAGGCAGATTAAAATTTGGCAAACTCTGGGCTGCTGGAGTGAGTGATGCAGAGAATCACAAACGGAGCAAAATTAATCCAACTTCCTCTTGGAAACTTTGCAAATATGCATATTAAATCATGCTTGAATCACAATGAACATAAAAAGCAAATGCTCACCAAAACACAGTGCCCATTTACAACCCATGTTCCCTGTAAATCCAGAGTTTACAAGGCATGTAAATCCTGCACAGGCCCACCTCCACAGTAAATCAAAAGGAGGAGAATTTGTTGTATGCCAGTAGCTACTTCATATTTCTCTGCAGAATATTTTGCTAAAAGGATTCCTCCAGGAGAATCTGCACAGGGTGGAGACCCAGCCCAAGAGAGAAAAAAAGAAGAGTTTCTGAAGAATGGTCTCTTAGATTTCCAGTTTTATTTGTAAACTTCTGTATTTCTACATTATAACTTACAGTCTCAAGGGGTTCTTGTTTGAAACATTTTTAAGACCTCTGGGCTGTGAGCCAGCATGTCAAACCTCTACCTTAATTATTTTTTAGTGTTAAAAATAAATAAATACACCTGCATCGATGCTGAAAAAATACTAGAATATAAATGCTGAGGTGGCTTGGATTAGCCTGGGAAAATGTCCCCAGTTTTTGCAGAATGTTCTTACCTACAAAGAATGAAAATGTTATATTAATAAAGGGATGGTGGTTTGTCTTACAGAGATATGTGAGTGCATTGTACCCTTTAAAAATAATAAACACCTATAAGCTCTTTGTGATTTGATTTGTTACTTCTGCTCTTTTCTCCTTGGTTTTACCTTCAGCCTCAAGCAGCTCATCTGTGCAATTACTGCCACGACTGCTGTAACAGGTGACAGGGTTGGTTTTATTTTGGGGGTGTATTTTGTTTTGGGGATCATTTGGGGTGAGGATTGGTTGGGGTTTTTTTGTGTATGTGTGCATGTTTTGTTTTAGTTTGGGTTGGTTTAGCTTTTGTTTGTTTGTTGTTGTTGTTTGTTTGTTTGTTTGCTTGCTTTGGTTTTTCGTGTGTGTGTGTGATGTGTTCTGTTTTATGGGTTTGGTTTAGTTTCTTGTTTGTTTGTTTTGGGGTTTTTTGGGAGTGGATTTTTTTCCCTATTTGTTTTGTTGTTGTTGTAAGGCTTTTTGTGGTTTATTTTGTGGTTCATTATGTTTCACTCCTGTTTTTTCTTCTAAAAAATAGTTTAAATAATAAAATAGGGGGGAAGATAATGTACAGTTGAGTAAGGGCCTGAATGGAATTGAAATTCAGAGATGGAATTAAGGCAATTTCCCTCTCTCTGGGTGTGGCCTTTCTCTCTATTTTTTATGTCAGAGTAGTAAAAGCAGGAGGGAACTGGTGTGGGTGTGGCCAGCATGGAAAAAGAATTACGGGTTTTTTCTTGCTAGAAATGCCTTTGGGTCCTTGCCCTGGAGATGCAGTGAATGTTCTGAAGGCTCCCAGCTCACGTTGGGTTGAAGTCTGCACACCCAGGCAGGAGTTTGCTTCTAACCCTGCTCTGGTTTTGATTAAATACTGAGGGAGAGGGTGAGGAAAAGGTGCTGTTGTCTCTACAGCTGCACACATTGATTTTAGGGTTTTGTTTTCTCCCTGTAGTGACACTGGCTCACCTGTCTTTCAGCTGCAAGGCAAACACCAGGTTTTATTCTGCTGCTGACAGGCAGCTCTTACCCAGCAGTTTCACCTGCTGGCAGAGCTGGGTCCCAGGGAATCCCTGCCAGCTGCATGTTGCAAATAAAAATGATGGATTTTAACAGGCAGCTCCATGCCCACACAAATCAGCTGTCTGGAAGCAACATTGCTGCTGCCCATCGGTTCAGAGCAGATTCCAACCCACAAATCTCCTCATCCTGCAAGGATCATTCCCTAGCACACACTGTGCCAACATCACTAATTGGGAATGTGAAAGGAGGTTCCTGTATGTTGGTGATAAATAAATCATCTGCCATATAAAGTAGTCTGGTTCAAACTTAGAACCTGCTTACAAAAGAATAAATAAATTCATCAGCCACTTTCCAATATCAGATTCTTTAATCTCTAAGCCACTCCTTGAACCTTTTTCTCTAATTGACTCTATTCTTCCTGTGGTTGCATAAAGTAATCATCTTCCAGCCTTAATTTCTGCCTTTAAATCACTTGATTTTAATTTTTTTTTTTTTTTTTTTGCAAAGCATCACTTTCTTCCTCCTTATTTCTCAAGAGGCTGCAGTCAGTTTTCAGCAGTGCAAAATAAATCACCTGGAAAAACAATGCTACCAAGTTTGCGATAAACCACGTTCAGGGGGAATGAAATAAACCCAGCCCTGCATTGGCAATGCTGTTACTGATGGCAGAGTAATGTCTTTTGTCACCTGTGTGAGCTGTGGGGGTTGTGAAGGGGAATCACAGAGTCACAGGCTGGTTTGGGTTGGAGGGGCCCTAAAGTCCATCCAGTGCCACCCCTGCCATGGCAGGGACACCTCCCACTGTCCCAGGGTGTCCAACCTGGCCCTGGGCACTGCCAGGGATCCAGGGGCAGCCACAGCTTCTCTGGGCCCCCTGTGCCAGGGCCTGCCCACCCTCCCAGGGAACAATTCCTTCCTACTATTTAAACCTGTCATGTTTCATTTTAAAACCACTCCCCCTTGTTCTAACAGGATCTGCCCTGAAAAATAGGAATCCTGCAGCCTGTGCCCAGAGAGCAGGAGGAGCTGGGCAGCAGCAGAGGACGTCTGGGCCTTTCATTGTGGGAAGAATCTCTCCTATTCTCCTGCCTTTCCCAGTGACTAGAAGCACCCAGGAAAGGCAGGAGGATGCAGTAGAGATTTTCCCCTGTGTGCTGGAGCCATTTCTGGGCTCCTCTTCAGCCGTGCAGGTCTCTCCAGGTCTGTCACCCATCTGCCCAGCACAAACAGCAGAGAGTTTATTCAGCTCATCCTTCTGAAGGCTTTAGGATCCTCTGGATTAGAGCGTGGGGTGCCAGACCAGCAGTACAACAGCAGCAATAACAGTCTAAGGGCATTTGTTAACTCTCCAGGCCCTTGGCTCAGCTCACAGCTTTGCAAAATGGAGATTTCAGTTTTAAATATCAACCTTGCTGATTCTCAGAGGAGTTATGTGTGCCTGGTAGCAGGAGCATCAGGAACCTCGGTCTGTTTTTAAAAGGTGGCTCCCTCAGCAGTGATGGAGGCAGCTTTGTCTCTGCTCAGTGGGTTATTTTCACCCTCTGTCTGTTTAAAAGCTCGGGTTGCTGCAGACAAACCCATAACTTCAGACTGCTGGTAAGGAGTTCAGCCCCTTTGTCTCATGGGCTTTGAGGAGGGTGGTGGCTCAGCAGCCACGGGAAGCTCGGGAGCAGCTGGAAGTGACTGTGGGGGTTGTTTCACTCCAGTCAGTTCTCCTGTGGCATCCCTTTGGATCCTTTCCTTTGGGAAGAACAGACCTGAGCTCTGAGGAACGATGGTGCAGCATGTCCAGCACCTTCCACAGTGATTTGGGTGCAAATGAAATGTAGAAATTACCTTTAAAGCAGCTAACTCAGCTCTGGCATCTTCCCAGGGGAACTCTGGTGAGTACCACCAGCTCTCCCAGCGAGCCTTTCCCACCCCCAGGTCCTGGAAGGGTGTGAGCTGTGCAGAGAGCTGTACAGGGACAGGTATTGCATCTCACTGAGCACCTTCCCTCGTGTGTTAGCTCAGAGTCTGCTTCAAACCAGGCTTTCTGTGATCTGCCAGTGCCTTTCCTTTCAACAGCAGCATCCTCTGAGCTTAGGGAGATCAGCCTGGTGCTGCCTGCTGAGCAGAGTCTGCAGCAGGGGGTTAAACCAGAGTGGTGGCACTGCCCTTCAACTCGGGCACGGGAGGCTCCTGTCACTTGTGAGCCCTCTAATTTCATTACTCAGCAAGCTGCTGGGATTGATTTTGGTTCTCCAGCTGTTCGCAAGGGTAAAATTACATTTTTACTAGATTTCTGGCTTTCAGCAAATTAACTTGAAGCCAATCAGGATTCTTAAGGGAGTGTAGGAAGGAGAACAATTAGCCAAGTCATAAAAATCTGACTTTAAAAAAGCTGCCAAATACAAGGCCAGTTCTCTTGTTAAAAGTTTTATATCAGTATAGTTCTACTTATGTAAATTAGTGGTGCAAACAAATATAGAAAAGGTCTTTGCTCCCTTTCTGCAGCATGAATTTTAAAATATTTTCCCCAATTACTGGGAATATTTTGCTTTGAGGTCTTATTAGGTGAACATTGTTAAAATCACTCACAAAATCTCTTCCAGATGATGCCTTTATGACTTGGGTCATTTTACTGTCATGAGGTACATTGAGTGCCACCTTATCCTTGTTTCGAACCTCAAAACATCCCAGGATTTGTCAGCATCTATTACTTGGCTTTCACTCCCTCACCTGCCTCCTCTGCTCAGCAGGATCTATCTTTATTTTTGCCCTGAAACTCTTTTCCTCCCTCTTTTTCCTTTGATTCTCCTTTGCTCTTCAGGGCATAGATGTGCCATTTATTCTTGGCATCTTTTTGTGAGCTTAATTCTGCATCTGTCCCTTTCCTTAGCTGTACTCACGAAAAGAAGAAATCAAAAAGAATTTCATCAGCATCCCCAATGTAAAGGGATCCCCGGTGGGAAACGTGCTTAACCCATTTAAATAAATGGAATAAATTGTTTATATGGGCAGCAGGAGGTGGCACAGGCCAGGGGAGAAGGAAGGCAGCTCTTGGGAACCTGGGGCTGGAATTCCAAACTGGGAAGGCAGCTTTGGGATTTCCTGGGGGGCAGCTCTGTCTGCAACTCGGAGGATGAAGGCAGTGTCCCCAGAGCTGGGGTGATGGCAGTGTCCCCAAAGCTGGGATGAAGGCAGTGTCCCCAGAGCTGGGGTGATGGCAGTGTCCCCAAAGCTGGGATGAAGGCAGTGTCCCCAGAGCTGGGGTGATGGCAGTGTCCCCAAAGCTGGGATGAAGGCAGTGTCCCCAGAGCTGGGGTGATGGCAGTGTCCCCAAAGATGCTCCAGAGCTACTTGGGTTGTTGCAGTGCTGAGCGTTCTGAGCACTCCTGGACGGAGCAAAGCACGAGTAAAGTCAGAGTAGTCACAGCGAGGCCGCGGGGAACCGCTGCTTTCCAGCCTCGTCCCACGGGCTTGAAATTCCCGAGAAACGGAGAAACCGGCACCGCGGGGCAGGAAATTCCCGGGAAACGGAGAAACCGGCACCGCGGGGCAGGAAATTCCCGGGAAAGGGGAAAATCGGACCCACGGGGCAGGAAATTCCCGGGAAAGGGGAAAGTCGGATCCACGGGGCAGGAAATTCCCGGGAAACGGGAAAATCGGCCCCGTCCGGGTGCGGGTTTTTGTGCATCAACAGCGGCACCTTGTGGCTGCTCGGGTTATTGCAGCCGCCGGCCGCTGCTGTTCCGCATGGCCAGAGAATTCCTTAATTCCTGGGATTTCCCAGGAATTCCCGCCCAGGGATGGGCGGGGGAACAACTCTGCCGGCCCTACGGCCGCTCCCTGCGGGTTTTTAAGGGGAAACATAAAGAATATGGGGTGTGTATGGGGTGTGGAGCGGGCGATGCTGGGTCCCCTCCTCCGCGGGAGTGGGGCACAGTGTGGCACCAGAGCGGCATCAGAGGTGCTCCGTGTGTGGCACGGAGAGCCCCCGCAGTGCAGGGCACTGTCCTCCCGCCCCAGTGTGGTGGTTTGGGTCCCCTCCTCAGTGCGGGTGTCCCCTCAGTCCAGGGCAGCGTTCCCCCTCCTCAAAGTGGCCTGCTGGGTCCCCTCAGTGGAAGGGACACGTTCCCCTCACCGTGGGGTGTCCCCAGGGCTTGTGCAGCAGCTGCCACAACACCCTGGCTTGGATTGAGGCATTTGGTGGCCCTGGAGTGCTCCTCAACCTCAGCCGTGTTTCAGTGCTTCAGTGCTGACTCTAGGCAGTGTAAACTTAGGATAAACAAGTCTGGCCATAGAGATGGAATATTCAAAGGAACACGGCCACATGGCCACATAGGTCTTGTCAGAATAGGGCTGTAATCTGGTATTTTCCATGCTGAGAGGCCACGTGTGTAATTGCTTCATCCTTTTCCTTGGGACAGGCATGTGCCAAGTACACTGCTGACCCCAGCACATCATTTTTTTTTGACTAGTAAATGAAAATAGTGAGGGGAAAAAGGAGGTATTTCTAAAGGAAGCTTTCAGTATAAACTTTAAAACTGAAATCTGCTGATTGGGGATAACTGATGGGTCCTGCTTCCTCTGTAATGTCACCTCGTGTTACGCACGAGATGTGACCTGGGAGCAGGCACCCCCAGGACAAGGCAGATTACATCTGGCCACGTCAGAGGCCTCAGGAGTCACTCAGAGCCAGGCTGACCCCGGCACGTTGCTGGATGTGCCCCAGTCCTTCAGCATTTGTGCAATGGTTACTGGCCCAGCTCTGTGCCAAGTGGAAAAACGAGTGTGTTTAAAATTGAACAAGTAAAAAGCTGTTCCAGGCTGCCAATGCAGAGCCTGCTTGGCAATGACAACACAAACAGATTCCTGCTGGTGCTGGTGGGGGTCTTTAATGCTATCTGAGGCTTAGGAGAAGCAAAGTGACCCAGGAGAGGGGCTGGGCTGTGTTCCCACTGCCATCTGCACAAACCCACCCTGTCAGAGCCTCCCTTCCTTCCCAGACCTCCGCTCAGTTTTATCTGCAGCCTGGGCTGGGGTGGGTGAATGAGGGCAGCTCAAAGCCTCTTCAGGCCTTTTTGCTTCTTTGTGGGAAGCAGAACTGGACCTGCTTCCAACCTTTTTATTCCCAGTATGCCCAGCAGGGCAACAATTTCAGCTGTGTGGGCCAAGATAAAGAACCACTTCCAGCATCATGGGGTCCACCCAAAGAACACCCATTTCTTGCCCTTTCTGTAATCAGAGGGTTCAGCAACTCTGGCAAGAAGCTCTGAGGGGGAAAGCAGTGACTCAGGTGGGTCAGTCCTGGGCTGTTTGGGGTTGGACTGGTCACAGGTACCTTGCTCTGGCTCACCTGTTGCCAGCAGCTCCAGTTGGAAAATCTCAGTTTGTCAAAATATTATTGTCTTCTTGCCTTTGACCGCAGTGCAAGTTCCAGGACCTGTTACATAAGGGAAATGGTTATCTCAATGGATAAATGCAAGCTGAGTACACAAGGAGCAAAATTCTAGAGAAATATGGAAGCAAATATTTAGGTGATATGTAGAAGCCATGGATACCATATCATCCAGATACCATCCATATCCTGGGGTATATAGCACCACAATTTAACTTGTCTGTGCAGGAGAAAGGCAGAGCTCGGAGGCTGGAGAACGAAGTGGGTGGGTCTTTCCAGCTGTCTGTGAAAAAGGGAAGGTGAGGAATTTACACCATCGAGGTCAGTTTGCTTTTGTCGTGTTTCCCAAGGTGATGCTCAGTTAGAGAAAGAAAGCCACTGATTTTGGGGGAAATCAACCTTCTCCCAGTGGCTGTGCTCTCATCCAGAGAAGCTCAAGAGGGCTTTAAGTAGTTTACAAAATCCGTCATGCACTAAGAGCAGCAAACACAACTCTTCGTGCAGGTAAAAGGTTCAGTATCCAAGAAATAAAATGAAAAGAGACTGTCAGAGTTTCCAAAGCCTTTGTCTGAGGCTGAGAGATGAAAACAGAGCAGTCAATCAAGTAGCTTAAAATGATTTCAAGTAACGCAGAGCAGCAGTGGCAGTGGAGGTTGGGCTCCTGTGGCAGTGTCAGAGCTCCACAGCCTTTCAGTTAATGAGAATTGAGCTCCACCTCCACAAACCGGCTGTGATAATGGTGTGAGTGCCCCACATTCAGAGCTGCTTAGGGAGGAGTCAGGAGCTCCTGGAGGCTGCTCCTGGCTGAGTGGAGGCCAGGAAAAAAGAAGTCTTTGGGGTGACCTAAATGTGACCTTCTAGTGCCTGAAGGGAGCCTGCAAGAACGATGGACAGGGACTTTCCCCTCCAGGGGTCTGGAGGGTCAGGACAAGGGGGAACAGCTTCAAACTGACAGAAAATAGGTTTAGGTCAGATTTTAGGAAGAAATTGTTCCCTGTGAGGGTGGGGAGGCCCTGGCACAGGGTGCCCAGAGAAGCTGTGGCTGCCCCTGGATCCCTGGCAGTGCCCAAGGCCAGGCTGGACACTGGGGCTGGGAGCAGCCTGGGACAGTGGGAGGTGTCCCTGCCCATGGCAGGGGATGGCACTGGATGAGCTTTAAGAGATCCCTTCCCACCCAAACCAGTCTGGGATTCTGTGGTTCTGTGAAGGGCAGGTGTGCTTAGAGCAGGGGGAGATTTGCAGGGATGCACATTCAGACACTCTGCTGACCTCATGCAATGCCTAAAGATTTTAATTTCATTAATGTACTCCAAGTCACCCTTCTGTGCACCCATACCCTTATTTTAGGATCTCTGCTCATTGTGGAACAAAAATAACACTCTGACATTATCTTTAAAAGTAAATTTTTAGTGCCTGTGTTAAAGCAGCTCTCAGGAACCCCCCCACATGAAGTCACCCACTATTTATATGCTGTATGTTGGTTACACATAAACACAAGGAATTTACACATGGATAATGTGTCCAAAGAATGTCTCTCATTCTCTGCAGACCTGCTGATGAGTATGACCTCTGATCATAATTAATTTTCCAGGAGGACTTGAAACTGCTATTTAAGCCACATAAGTAATTTCTCATTCTTCCCAAGGCACGTCATTAGAAGACTTCCTTCTTAATTATAAATATAGGAAAGGGTGTGAAGAGGACTTGGACATTGATATATATATGGGATTGTATGTTCTATTCAGGATCATTGTCTTTTCTACCATTAAAAGTAAATTATAGCGACTTGTAAACAATTAATTCAATTTCCTTTATTACAGCATAATTTAATTTCTCTTTGCCATGCATTTCCATAAGGTTATTGTTTTATTCTCTCTTCATGGTCCTGAATGAAGAGATGCTTCCCCCTTCCCCTCAAGGCCCCTTTCTGTTTTCTCTCAGTGCCAATAACACACCACAGACCATCCCTGTGCAAGCAGGAGCACTGGAGGGCTGGGCCAGGTGCCTCCATTTCTGCTTTTCAAAATCTCTTTTACAATCTTTATAAGACTAAACTTCATCCTTCCCTTTCTTGCCCATGCACTCAGATTCCAAGAGGTTCCCCAAGTGTTACCACTGGCCCTAAGTGTGGACAGGAAGGCAAATCCCACCTGTATTTGTGAGAGAAATGCTGTGTATTTTACACCTTGGTTACCTATTCAAGCTACAGAGTTTTCTGAGAAAAGGGTTTCAGAAATTCCTCTGTTGCACTGAAGGGAGGGAAAAAAAAATGAAACCACTGTGTTCAGCTCCATCATGGGATGTAAATTCCTGCCAGGGGAAAAAAAATGTTCATGAATCCAGGGAGCCAAAGGAGCCTCTTCCATGTGTCCATGTGCACCAGTTGCACCCCAAATCTTTCTTTGAGATTCCCCAAATTGTAGCAACAGGACATGAAAGAAGGACAGGGTTTCACCACAATCAAGAGAACAGCAGAAGCCCCCAGAAAGGAAGCCCTGTTTGTTATGGATACACAATTTATAGGGTTTGCACAGTGAGAGAGGATTGGAAGATGAAATCCCACCTCTCAACTGGACTGGTGAAGTGCCCAGTCCATCAGATTCCCTTCTCCAGGAAGGAATGTAAACAAAGCCAGTGTTTTTAGTACAATGTGGGAGAAAATCTTACTGGAGAATATCAACTTTTCAGAAGGCTTTCAAAAACAGGGTGACACCAAATCTTTCTTTGATGTTCTCCAAATCTTTCTTTGATATTCCTCAAATCTTTCTTTGATATTCCTCAAATCTTTCTTTGAGATTCCCCAAATCTTTCTTTGATATTCCTCAAATCTTTCTTTGAGGTTCCCCAAATCTTTGAGGTTCTCTGCCTCGACAGCTCCTCTCAGGCAGCCACAGCCCAAGCCCTCCAGGCTGGATGTGCTTATTTGCTTAGGAATTATCTTAAGTGCAGGCAGACTGTGATTCTTGGGCCCTGTGTGTCTTGGCTCCAGAGCCATTGTCATCTGTCACCCTCCATGCTCGGGGGCTTCCTGGGGAGCCTTCTCTGTGCCTGGGCCATCCTGAAGAGCCCAAGGGTCCAGGACATGTAAACACTTGGGAAACAAGTGGAAAATGCCACTGGGAAACAATGGGAGCCAGTTGCTGCTGGGGAAGCTGGGTGTGTTGTTACTGGGATCCTGCCCAATCCCTTCACTTAAGCCTGAGCCTTTTGCAGGCTCCAGAGACCTCCCTGGGACACGAGGGGCTGCTTCCTTGGGGTGCAGGTTAACTCTGACAGCAAAGGCAGAGCCCCTGGGTGTGCAGGGCCAGCTCTCAGCTGAGAGCAGCTTCTCCTGCTGCTGAAGAACAAGGCCCACCTTTCCTTCTGTTGCTGAGAAAACATCCTTTCAGAAAGGACCCAGGCTCCTGCGAGCTGAAACAGCAGCTCCAGCCCTCTCAGCTGATGGAAGAGGACAGGAAGGGAGTTTTCTTGCAGATGTGGGACTGGGACACAGGCTGGGTTTCTTTATTTCAGCAGCAGCTCTGTTCCCCTCACTCTGTGTGTGTGTGTGTGTGNGCCCCCAGAAAGGAAGCCCTGTTTGTTATGGATACACAATTTATAGGGTTTGCACAGTGAGAGAGGATTGGAAGATGAAATCCCACCTCTCAACTGGACTGGTGAAGTGCCCAGTCCATCAGATTCCCTTCTCCAGGAAGGAATGTAAACAAAGCCAGTGTTTTTAGTACAATGTGGGAGAAAATCTTACTGGAGAATATCAACTTTTCAGAAGGCTTTCAAAAACAGGGTGACACCAAATCTTTCTTTGATGTTCTCCAAATCTTTCTTTGATATTCCTCAAATCTTTCTTTGATATTCCTCAAATCTTTCTTTGAGATTCCCCAAATCTTTCTTTGATATTCCTCAAATCTTTCTTTGAGGTTCCCCAAATCTTTGAGGTTCTCTGCCTCGACAGCTCCTCTCAGGCAGCCACAGCCCAAGCCCTCCAGGCTGGATGTGCTTATTTGCTTAGGAATTATCTTAAGTGCAGGCAGACTGTGATTCTTGGGCCCTGTGTGTCTTGGCTCCAGAGCCATTGTCATCTGTCACCCTCCATGCTCGGGGGCTTCCTGGGGAGCCTTCTCTGTGCCTGGGCCATCCTGAAGAGCCCAAGGGTCCAGGACATGTAAACACTTGGGAAACAAGTGGAAAATGCCACTGGGAAACAATGGGAGCCAGTTGCTGCTGGGGAAGCTGGGTGTGTTGTTACTGGGATCCTGCCCAATCCCTTCACTTAAGCCTGAGCCTTTTGCAGGCTCCAGAGACCTCCCTGGGACACGAGGGGCTGCTTCCTTGGGGTGCAGGTTAACTCTGACAGCAAAGGCAGAGCCCCTGGGTGTGCAGGGCCAGCTCTCAGCTGAGAGCAGCTTCTCCTGCTGCTGAAGAACAAGGCCCACCTTTCCTTCTGTTGCTGAGAAAACATCCTTTCAGAAAGGACCCAGGCTCCTGCGAGCTGAAACAGCAGCTCCAGCCCTCTCAGCTGATGGAAGAGGACAGGAAGGGAGTTTTCTTGCAGATGTGGGACTGGGACACAGGCTGGGTTTCTTTATTTCAGCAGCAGCTCTGTTCCCCTCACTCTGTGTGTGTGTGTGTGTGCACCCCCAGTGGTGTCACCCCAGTCACACACTGGTGTGAACTCTGCTCCAAGGGGGGATCCTGTGCCATTTAATGGTTGTTCCTGGGCCTGGCTGTGCTGCAGAGCTCCTGAGCACAGTCCTGGGCTGGCAGGCTGGGCTGTGCCCTCTCCTGAATGGCCTCTCCTGTGTCCCTCAGGGGCTCTGCAGCTGGGATGTGTCCCTGGGATTGATGGCTTCACACCAGGGTTCTGTCACCCTCCATGCTCAGGGGCTTCCTGGGGAGCCTTCTCTGTGCCTGGGCCATCCTGAAGAGCCCAAGGGTCCAGGACATGTAAACACTTGGGAAACAAGTGGAAAATTCCACTGGGAAAGAAACCTGGTTCTCATCCCAGGAGACAAGAATGCAGTTATTGGGATGATGCTCAGCCATAAAAAAATCTAATATTTGAAAGCACCAGGAACACCTTTAAATTCCTTAATTTAAAAAAAAGAGAGAGAGAAAGAGAAGCCCAGAACTTCTTCCCTCCCACCCCCAAGAATGGCTTCTCCTTGATTCTGACTGAAGAGGGAAATATTGCATCTTTCAGTTGGGTAATTAGCCCTGCTGAGCTCACTGACCTTTGTTTCTATCTCACATGTCACCTGATGCCAGCCCAGCTGTGCCACAGGGCATGGTGGCAATGCCACTGAGGGCTGCCTGAGCCTGCACTGCCCCAGCTCAGGGCAAGGAACAATTTTCTGGGCACCCTTCCCACCCTGGAGTGTGGTGGTGATGCTTCCTGATCTGAGCGAGGGCAGAGGAGGTCAGAAGGGCAGGAAAGAGGGGATTTATGGTTCTGGAGAGACACCATGAGCCACCCATGACTGTCCCAGTCCCCATCTGGTGAATGGGAGTGATCACCCCTGGTATTTATTGATCCCCCCAAGCTCTGGTAACGTCACTGCAGCAACCAGGCAGGCCCTGGGGTGCCTCCCACCCTCAGGAAAACACTAATCTCCCCTCAGCCTCCCCCTCCCAAGGCCACAGGCAATGTCTCTCCAGGATTCAGCTGCCAAAGGATGTTCCTGCTCACGCCCTGTAACGTTTTTGTCTGTCAGCTAAATATAACAAGGGCAATAATTCTACTGACAAGAGGTACATGGCCATAATTTTTCTTTACAGAGTCTCTGCTTGGGATCCTGTATCATGATCTGGCTTCAAAAAGAGCCATTTTTTCAGGTATTTGTCTCGGTGCCATTTTGTACTATGCTGTTACATGTTGTTTAAATCAGTTTCTGGCTGAGTTTGGCCAGGGTATTTTTAGGCTCCTGTAGCACGTGGGGAATTTGTGACCCCAGCTCAGGGTTGAAGTTTTCACTCCAGGGACGAAGCTTCCTGCACTTCTGCATCCTTTTGGGATCTTGCATCCCTGGTGGTGCTGTGAAATAAAGCACAGGTGCTGTTCTACACCCAGCTCAGTTATTCCTGACTCCCCTGCAGTCTCTTCTTCTCATGGTGGCTAGTGAAAACCAATCTCAGACCTGAACAGGCATTTAATTTTCACTGCAGAGAGCTGCTTTTCTGCTCTCCAAACACACCAAAGATCAGCTTTCTTGGGTGCACCCAGTCCTCATGCCATACTAATACACTTAAATACCTTCTAGACAGAAGCTCACACCCAGCCAGTTCCAAAGAAGCAAGGTCCCGAAAGAATTGCTGTAATTCACACTCCAAATATTCAATTTAAAAGAAGGAAACCGTATGTCTGTGATTCTTCTATTTATTTCTTGTGCTTTCTTCAAGAGAACGACATGTTCAGGTTTTCTCCCCTCTCAGAATACCTGTGCAAACATCCCACATATTTTTTCCACAAAAATGAAATAAACTTTTTGATGAGTGCCGCCAGCAAAAATGTGGAGTGTTGGACATCAATTTGGCAAAAGGATTGCATGCAGGGTTTGAGATTTTGTTTTCAAAAGTACAGGTGGCAGGGAACAACAGCCGTGTTGAATGGTAACGTGGAACCAGATAAATGCAGTTAAAGGTGGCACTCTGGCTACTGCCTAGGCTCTTCCTAAGTCCTGGCTACTGCCTAAACTATTCCTAAGTCCTGGCTACTGCCTAAACTGTTGATAGGAACTCTGATGTGAAATTGAAGTTCACTGAGATTCATTGATGAGGCAATACTGAATTCTCCGTCACCCATCAGACAACAGGCTCTGTGGGCACAAAGAAGGGACGGGGCCATGTTCACCTGAAGAAGGTACAATTCAAGAAGCTTTTTGTAAATTCTCCTCCCCTCTCCTCAGTGTGAGGCAGTTTCTCGCAGGTTTCCTCTCTGTGAGCAGCAGCTCTGCAGGGAGGGCTCTCTCCTCCCCAGCCCGCTCTGAGCACGGTGCTGCCCTTTCCTCTCTGCCACTGGAACCAGAGCAGGAGCCCTTCCTGGGATTGAGTTCCAGGGCTCTTCATGCCCAGGACTTGTGAGATTTGACAAATTGTTTGCTTCCCCCGCTGACTTTATCAGCAAAGCTGTCCCAGTTTGACTGAGTGCCAAGCTGTTTTTCGTAATCCCGAGTGATGGGAAATGGACCAGAGATATTCTGATTGAATGGGTGAGAAGATTCTCTAATGAACCAGGAGACAACAATCAGAGCACGATCTGGTACTTGCAGAATGCTTGTGGCTTGTGAAAACTGCTCAGATTCTGTTTTTTTAACATTTTATTTTAAAAAAATTAGCATTCTAATTGTCTGGAGGAGCTATTTTTAAAGATCAGCACAGTTTTTGGAAGTTTGCCATAATAAAAACAATAATGAAGATTATTATTATCAGTTATTGAAGCTTATTCAAGATGCCTCCAATCTCCCTCTCCACATCCAATTATGGTTTAAATGAAGGGAATAATTTTACAGGTGGTTATAACTAATTTTAGTAATATGATTATTAATTCCCTTTTTTCCTTCCCTTTCTCTGCATCCCTGCGATTAAACATTAAATAGAGAATGTTTAAACATTCCCTTTGGAAAAAACTGTGTCATGTGGAGGGACAGGAATGGGAAGCTCTCCATTTCTTATTGTACTTTATATAATCCTGGTTCTGGGCACAACAGAAGTTTATCCAAAGCCACAATGGTGTTGGTTTTGTGCAGGTGCTGGTGGCATTTCCTAATGGCTCCCAGGGATCAATCAAATGTTTTACTGTTCCCAGCCAGAGCCAAATGCTGCCCTCCCTTTCCAGGGAGCTGTGTGAGAGCACAGAAACTCCCTTTACTCTTTCAGTCATTCTGGTGACCAGTCCAGTGTGCCCTTATTGAAATATTGAATAATTCAGTTGATCAAAGGTGAAATATTCAGAAGTAGCAGGTGAAACAAGAACAGATGTTGACCTGTTGCAATATTTTTTCATTTGTTTTAGTACTGACCATTGCTGTGGTGTTGGAGGGGCCTCCACATTTGAACAGTTCCACTCCAGATTGTAATAGAAGTCAGGATCCTTTTGGGATATCTGTTGCCATGCCTCCTGTGTGGCCTTCCTTTTTGGTGTTTGATTCTGAAATCAGCCTCACACCAGGTATCCACTGGCTGTGCAAAAACCCTACTACTGTAAAAATAATACTCACTGGTGCTTAGCAGAACTTTGCAGAAATTGGTGTTTATTTTGTAAGGAGCTGTCTCTGTGACTTATGCATTCTTTATTAATATCTGGGTGTGGAGTCTTCACAAGGAACTGGCTTGGTTTGGGCACTGAATGGGTTTGGTATGGGCACTGAATGGGTTTGGTTTTTGCCCTAGGACAGATAATTTGGATGAGAAGGGTGTCAAACATCCCCTGGTCAGCAGAGGAGCAGCTCCCATCCACATCCTGAGTGTCGGTGTGGGCTCAGTGCTGCTCTTTTGCTGCAGTTTTTGTTCACAGCACTGGGTGCTCTCAGCAATAATCTCAGGAGCTCCCAGTGAAAGAAACTCCTCTCCACACCCATTATTCTGCGGAATAAAATCAGTATTCTCCTGGGCTTTGTCAGAGTGAAACAAAGGCCCTGTACAACTAGAAATTATAACTATTCATGTAAGTGCTGTGGATGAGGGAATTTTGCAGGTTTTTAACCCTCTTCTCAGCAGGTAAAATATCCATATGGCAAGGGACAAACAAACATGGGCTGCTTCCTTTGCATATGCTTTTTTTTAATCAGAAAAAACTGGATATTTGAGAATTAGAGATTTCATGGTGTCATAAAGACTTGCAAATGTGATTTGGAGGTTTAAAAAATTATTTCAATCACCTAAATTTATTATTTAGAAACCAAATCACCCTCACAGCAAAGTGAGGGTGGGGAGGCCCTGGCACAGGGTGCCCAGACAAGCTGTGGCTGCCCCTGGATCCCTGGAAGAATCCAAGGCTTTTCCTTGATATCCACCCTAACCCTCCCCTAACCAGGTGCCCTGACCCAGCTTTGTGCCATTCATCTCCAAAATAATAAAGAAAGATTTAATTAAAACCTGTCTTCGATGCAAGGCTTGGAAAATTATCCTTGAAAAGTGATTTTGCTTCTTAATGGGTTTAATCGGTGTTGAGAAGCATTTATCTCAGGAATTCTGTTTTATTTAACAGTTTGTTACTTCATCAGACAAGAAAAAAAATTATCTTACTTTGTTCAGTTTTTGCAAATAGAGTAATTTCAGCATGTGACCTGTCTTGTTTTTGTTCTGTAGCCAGTCAGAGGAATAGGCTAGAATGTTTTGGTTGTTGCTTTTTTTTTTTTTAGCTCTTCCTTGACCTATCTTCCAGTTACCCCCAGTTAAACCACTGGAGGGCAGGATAGAAACAAAGGAAAGCTGTTTCCAAACGGGACTGCACCTGGCTGGTTCACAGACTCGGGTGTGAAGAACATTTATGTTCAATATTCTGCAGCCTCACTGCCACTCCTTGAGATTCAGGCCTTATACAGTGAAATCTTGAACAGGTTTTTAGAGGAGAAGTCCATTGGTTTTGAATAAGAATCAAAAAAATTTTTTTAGCAATTTTTTTCCCTAAGTCTGATGAATAAGCCCCCTTGAGCACTCAGCTCACATCAGAGAATCCTGGAATAGTTTGGGTTGGAAGGGACCTTAAAGATGACCTCGTTCCAAGCCCCCAGCCTGGGCAGGGATGCCAGACAGCAGCTCAGTTATACTGCAAACCATGCAGCAGAGGAAACAACCCCACATCTAAAACCCAGCAGCACCCCTTGGACAGCAGCAGAAGCACAGGCTGCAGCTGGATGCTGCATCACAGACAGCTTTTGGGAGTCAAAAATAGAAAATTAGAATTTGGAAATCCAATTTTTTTTTTTTTTTTTTGAAAACACATATACTGGACAGATTAATAATTTCTCTGCTTGCACCAATGAATGGTGTATCTTGCCATAAATATCAGCCTTTTATGCAATCATTCTAGTACAGCTGTAGGAACTCTCTGGTCTCAATGTAGTTGGTGGCTTCTCTGTCTTGTTCCAGTTATTTATTAATTAAAAAGATTAAGGTACTCCATCAAAGTGATCTCTGTGAGTTGTTGGGGGGCAGGTTTTTGGTTGGTTTGCTGGTTTGCTTTTTGTTCAGTGGTGGAAGTGATTGAGGGGCTTGAAGTAGAAGGGAGCTCCAGCTCAGCTGAGCAGTGAAGTGTTTGGGTAACAACAAATGCATCATTTTCCTCTATTAAATTTTTTTAAAAAGAGAAAACAATATCTAGACTGGGAAAATAAGTGGGGTTAGAAGGTGCCTCAGGTGCTGAGGGCAGGAACACCTCTTTAACCAGCCCATAACACCAGGGACAGAGCTGATCCCTTTGCTGAGTGCTCTCAGGGAGAGCAGGGCTGGCTCTGACTTCTGGCAGCTTTGTAAGACCTCGCCTAATTTATTTCTAGGCAGTGTTAAAACATGCTGGGCAAGGTTTGGGAGGTGTTTTGAAGCCCCACCTGCTTCCCTGCCGGGTGTCCACGCAGCTCAGACTCCCAGCAGCTTCCCAGACCTTGTTCCACTGCTCTGGTCCCACCTGGGGCTTAGTGCAGGGGAGGTGTCAAGTGCCTGGGAGAGGGGGCAGTCCCGGTGAAAATGTGAGCTCCTGCCTCCTGGGGCTTATCCCCAAACAGAACCACTCCTCTATGGCCAGGACAGCTCCCAGAAAGGGCTTGAGGAGCTCAGGATCTGTCCTGCCAGGGCAATCCAGGGGCAGACGGCAGCCAAGGAGAGGAGCTGAGGGAGTGCTGGCTGAGCAGATCAGCTGCAGGGACAGCCCAGCCGCACCTGGCTCACTCCACCTGGCCCAGGTGAGGGCTTGGTCCCCAGGAGCTGTCCCCAGGCTCAGACAGAGAGCACAGGGACCTCCTGCACGTGCTCCTGCCTCATTCCCCTGCTGCTCTCACATTTTCCTGCCTAACCCTGTGTTAGCAGTGTGTGTTTTTGTCTTTCATTTCACATACAGTGAAAGCACGTTTTCCTCAGGCAGCTAATTCTGTGCTTCTGGAAATCCTGCTTCCATTCTTAGCAACCTGCCTGCTTTTGACAAATTAAGAATACCAAGGGAGTATAACAATGTGTTTTTCCTTGTGGTGAAGACAGCATTTAAAGGACAGAACAGCTATTAAAGACAGTAAAAAATGCAATTTTGATGTTTTCCAATTTTTATTCTGGTAGACAGGTAGTTTCATGTTAGAGATAAGCCTATCTGTAAGTGCAGTAATTACTCTTTAATTAAGATAATTATAAAAACAGGAATGTAAATACTCAAGGTATAGTATGCCTCAACGTTTTTCCCTTCACATTATCCACAAACTTATCTTGCATACCTAAACTCTGTTTTTACTTGATGAATACAACAGCATATGCTCCAAACTGAAAACCGAGTAAGCAATTAAACTGTATGTAGCCTGTTAAGTTTAATAGCTGGGAAAGAGTTTTTGTTGCCATTTTCCTAATTTCTTCAACCTTTATCTTTTCATCTTCTTTTCTAAGGAACTGCTGGGATTCTCCCACCAGTCTGATACTGAATTTATTTCCAGCTAGATTGGGGCAAGGGGCAATGCTTTCTAAATTCCACCAGGGTTCCCAGAAATACCTGGCCAAAGGTAAGAGACCTCCCTAGAACTGGAAAAGGCAGCAGAGGGTGAATTCTTATTAGAGGAACAGGTGAGAAATGTCCTGAGTGCCCCACCTGCAGGAAAATTGTGTATTTTGAGATCTCAGAGGTGCCAACCATGAGCCAGCAATAGGGGCCAATCCAGCTGCAGCAGCTCTGCTGCTGATGGTGTTGATTATTTCATCTGCTCTGCTAAGTCGTAGCAAAATATTAATCTCTCGTGTCTCTTCTTAACAGAGTTATCCATCAAACACAGAAATGCAACAGCAAATTTGTAACACCACTCTATTCTGACCAAAGACAAATTAAGACAATAACCAGCTCCTTGCAGTCACACAGCACATCATTTCACAGTACTGAACAGAAGTAATTAGAGAATGATGGCACTTCTGTGATGTTAGTTGATTATTTTTTTGTAATAAAAAAAGGGAAATCATGCAGTTGGAATTAATGGTCTGGAGAAATACTCATGTGCCCAGCTGCTGTCTTGTCTCTTTATGGAAGGTCCTTTCTCTGATGTGTCTGTGCTGTGTTGGTGGTAAATGTGTGCAACATCCTGTTCCTTGATCAGCTTGTGCTTGCATTTCTTCTTCCACTTTTTCACCTGGAATTTATCCTGTGATTTGTGGCTCAGTTTTATGATCCTTCACTGCATCTTCTCCACAGTAAATAGGGAGAAGTCCAATCTGGATGCACACCTGGTGATACCAGACAGCCAGTGCACAGCTGGAATAGATTCTGGTTACTGGTTTTTTTCCTACCATGATGTTTGCCAAATGAATGACCTCTAACAGGGATTTTGTGATGTGGGCTCTTGGATTCTACTCCCTGAGGAGTCCTGGTTCCCCTTGGGAAGCTGTGCAAGTTGTTTTCCTCCATATAATTTAATTTTCTTGTTTATAAATTGGGATTTCATATGAATCTCCTTCATGTAGCTGTTATTCCACTGTTGTCAGCAATAGTCACATGCAGCAGAATAAAATGCTGATTGCTAATTTCTATCCAACCTCTCCACGTTGTATTTGTGGGCTGATGCTTTGTCCTTGTAGCCTTTGAAAGAGCACAGGAGATGAGAGTCAGATGGGTAAAATCTCCTTGGGCCAGGAAACACTGGGAGCTGATAAATCCAAGGAAATGCTTCGAATTTCCTTATCAGAGGTGTGGCATTGCCTTTGTCTGCCTGAGCAGGGTGGGGCCCTGCTGATGTCCCAGATCCTGGAGGGAGGACACTGCAATTCCAGGTCCTGCCGGAGAGGTGGCAGATCCTGGCAGGATTTGGGGCAGAATGCTCTGCCTTGTTCCCTCATCCCCGTGCCAGGACTGTCTCTCCTGATGGAGTGAGAGCTCTGCCACCCTGGCAGAGGCATTTCCCAGCTCCAGCAGCAGTGGCAGCAGGGCTGGCAGGCAGTCCCAGCCAGCTCCAGGCACCGAGGGGGAGCCAGGGATCCGTGCCAAGAGGCAAAGCATTGATTAATGGCCCTGAGAATTAATCCATTTGTTTATGCCTGGTAGGGAAATGATTCAAATCGTGTCTCTTGTAGATGGTGTGTTTAATAGGGATGGTAGGAAATACATGCGATGTAAAACAAAGTTTAGGGAAATAAGAGTAAGTAAAATCGATGTGTTCTGCAACTTTGACGTAATCCCCTAAATGCCACCTGGATTTACACTTCCCAATTCACATGACTGCATTGGATCCATGGTTTTGTGCATCCTGGGGCAGGAATGCTATGATTTGCTGAAAGATAGAACTGGAAAAGGATTGATGTCCCCATGCCCTTTCTGAACTCCAGAGATTGCACAAGGATGTGACCACAAAGGAAACCAGTACAAAGTTCCCAGTGGGAAAACACTCACAAAAATGGTTTCACTGCCATGAGGTTTTGTGAAGGTCTTTTGCATCTTGAGGTGAGTTCAAGATCTCTTTTATATAAGCACTGACCTGTCAAGTCTTAACTAACCCCACAAAAGTAATGCAGAAGTAATTAAAAGTCTCCATTGTTCATCTTTCTGCCTCTCCCAGCATCCAACTGAGGACATTTCCATTTCTCTTTGTAATCAGTCTTGAATTTTGTTGTTTTAAAATACCCTTTTGTTACGTTTTTATTTTGAAAAAAAAAATTATTGGGAATTCTTTTACTGTTTCAATGTCTGTCATGTGTTACTCCAGTAAATAACTTTTAAAAATCAAATATTGATTTATATGTTTGGCTTCCCTTTGTTCTATACAAGAGCAATGATTTCACTTAGCTATTATGATGGATAAAACTTCAGAGCTAATTAAATACATTAAATCCCTAAGGGAAGACTTACTTCAGGTCTGAACTATTCAGACTTGAAAGCCTTTGGAAAGTGTTAAACCCACTATCATTTCAATATTGTGCCTTAAAAACCCCAGCAGACCCTCACAGAACAGAAGCAGTGCAAGGAACTGTTGTGTGTCAAAGGAATTTTCCTGTGTCCTAACAAAACCAGGCAGCAGAGCACGACTGTTGTGTGTGTTTTATGCAAACCTTTCCCACATCCACAGTAGCTGAATAAGAACTTGGAATTTGTACATTTCTTTTAAAATGCTGTGCAGCTGTTTGTTTGCTCACAATGTTGTTGCAGCTGTTTGTTTGCTCACAGCGTTGGGGCTAAGACTGGAAAAGCCTCTTGCTGTGTCTCTTTGTCCCTGCCTTGCTTTTCCCCAGCCATTTCTTGGGCAGGAACAGGAAGAACCTTTCACTTTGCCATTCTATTGGATGTATTCCCCATCCCTGGCAGTGTCCAAGGCCGGGTTGGACAGGCCTGGGACTACCCTGGGATAGTGGAAAGTGTCCCTGCCCATGGCAGGGGTGGAATGAGAAGAAATTCCATGTCCCTCCCAACCCAACCCATTCCAGGATTCTCTGATAACAATACTTCAAGATGTAGATTTTTAGAGTTATTAGCAGTGTATTGTATTAGCAGTGTATTTAGCACACAGCTGCAGAGAGGATCAGGCATCTCCTGCATCTTCCACATTTGTTCTGGATTGATTTAGGACTTGCTGTTCCTATTCATGCAATTGTCAACTGGTTCTCACCTGAGCTAGTCAGGAGACACTGGAAGCCTGACTAGGGAACTCTGAGAAACCATTACCTGTAGTGAATTGCACTTATGAATTATGTTTAAGTCAAAATAGGATTTTTTTATGTTTCTTCATGTGTAAAAGTATATTTTTCAACTTCAGCTAAAAATTTGGAGTAAGAGGCAAAGCAAAAATTTCCTGAAAAGGGCAAAAATCCAGACACATAAAATAATAACATTGCACATGAAAATCTATTTCACATCCAGACTGCAACAGAGGAGTGGGGAGTGTGTCCCTGTGTGAGGGGTGGCAGCTCCTTCCCTGAGCCAGGATTATTGTCCTGCAGCAGTGCTGGCCCTGGGGCTCTCTCTGGGGTTGGAGTCCCTGTCAGCAGAGCCACATCCAGCCCTGGGTGACTTCCTGCCCCATTTCTCCTGGCTCTGGAGATCCAGCAGCCCTGGAGCACCAAGGGCTGGAGGAGGGAAGCCCAGGTTTGGCTGGAATGGTCACGGGCTGCCATCCCTGGGGCTGGCTGGATGTGGCTCTGGGGTCACATTTTGGCCAAGTCACATGAGCTGAACCCACACACTTTGGAAGTTCACAATACCTGGTTTTGCTCCTGACCAAATACAGGGAACAGCACAGGTGCTGGTCCTTCCTTTTTTTTTTTTTTTTTTTTGCTAAGGTGAACAGAATGAATAGGCCCTAAAAAAATAAATTAGAAAAATAAGATTGTCAAAGCTTTTAATTTACAAGCAAAGCAAGTGCTCATGCTGGGGTTGCTCCAGGAGGATCCAACCTATTCTATCTCCCTTTTGACAGCATATCTTGTCACCCATTGCTCTGAGCCAGGCATTAACCACCCTGCAGCACCCCTTCAGCCCCCTGCCTGCCCAGCTGTGGCTGTGGGGCTGTGCTGTGCAGTGCCAGCAGCCAGGGCAATCCCTGCACACACCCTGCCAGCAGCACAGCCAGCAGGGAAGGCAGCAGCATCCTGCAGGCAGAAAATGTGAATCAGGAGATTTATTAGCCAGAGGATGAATCCAGTAGATGACAATGTGGGAGACTTGGCATCTCTGTTTCTCCCGCTTCACGAATAAAATTCGGTATTTGTATGTTTAATGGAAAAAAGGGACCTCTTAATATTAAAAGGGTTAATTCTTAACTCATTTCTCTTTCTCAGACAAGAAATATTTTCTGTAAGTCATAAATAACACATTTTAATAAACTGAGACTTTGATTACTTCATGTGGTCCGACTTGCATTGTAATTTTGCAGAGACTCTTTGACACCGTTCCAACATCCAGTTTCTGTTGTGCATATTAAAAGTTCTGCATATTTCAGATGTGTACAGGTCTTCATGGTCTACCAGTGAACAGTGTTATTACTGAAAATAAGCTTGACCTTCTAGAGAAATAATTGACTTTTAACGGAAAGTGATTTTATTCTTAAAAAAAAAAACTTCATTGTTTTCATGATTTACCTGTAATTTATGGTCCCGTACTATAGAGTCATTTTTCTCAAACTGCACTAATTTTGTAGTTCAAACAAGGCTTCCATTTCACCCTTGAGCCAGGATCCCTGATTTTTCTTTCAACTGGAAGTGCACAAGCTACATTTTTGGAATCGGTTCAAGGTCAAATTCAGTTCCTTGGAGTTTCGTCTTGAATGTGAACTTCAACAAGGAGTGAGAAAATGTAACTTTTTCTCAGGGACAAATACCAGCCAATACATTGGTGGTGGCATTAAAAGAGCAGGAGGGCTCGTGCTGGCTTCTGCTTCAGTGCTGGAAGGAGCTTTAACTGCTTGACAAGACTGGAAATTAATTCAAGCAGCATCTGGTTTGCCCTCTCTAATTTGCTTTCATTGATTATATCCCTACAACGAGCATTTGGTAGAGAACATTTTAAATGTGGTTCCTTCCCTGACCCCCAGAAGGAGGAGTGAGGAATGAATATATTTACCTTTGAGTTCAGCAGGTGCACGTTGAATTGCTTGAAATTTCAAGTTTATTTCCATACTGGGGAAAAAAATGTTTTCCCTCACATTAGGGAAGCGTTTCAGCTATTATTTAGCTGAAAATGTGCGAAAAATTATAGGCAACAGTTCACTAAACCTCACTTTCTGCAGAAAACTGAGCGAAAGATGAGACCTTGGCCCACGTTTCAGCTGGGTGAGTTCCTTCCAGAAAGCCTGAGTTATTTTCTCTCTTTACAACCACATATTAAGAACTTTTCCCTGTCTCTCCAGTATTCCACTGTCTTTTCAATTAATGAGATGACACCAGGAACCTTTGAATTTCTGTCGTTGCAGGTTTCTTGTGGCCTGGAGCAGCTTGCACAGGGGTGAGCTGCTCTCCCCCCATTGCTCCAAAACCCATCCATTGCTGCTCAGGCTGCAGCCATGCTTTGCTGTCCCTGGAATTCCTTTGTTCAGAGCTGGCTGTTCATCTTTAACCCTGGTTATTTATGGTTTACCTGATTTTGGCTGAGCTGAGTTCAGGGCTGAGTAATTTTCCAGCCACTTTGTACATGATGAACACTTCACTAAACTTGCTACCAATGCCTTTGATCAATGTTCTCTTATAAAACTAATTATTCAAAGCAAACCAGGCTGCTGATGGAGTTCTTAGCACACTTTTGAACTGCCAGGCTGGTGGTGGATAGTGTTTATATTGTAATTGCAAATGACAATGGTATTTATTGCTCCTTCCAGTTGCTTTTACTGAGGGGTCTGCTGTAACTTGGGGCTCTCTATTCACCTACCCAGATATTCACTTCACCCAGGGATATTTTTCACCTGTGCAGTGTCAATGAAATTGTTCCTGCACAGCAGTATAAAGGGATATGGAGGCTGCTGAAAATTTCCTGTGAAAAAATGTTAAGTCATTCTCACAAGCACACAGGGAAGAGAAAGGATGAGAAGCATTTCAGTGTGGCTGCAGGAATTATAGTAAAGGATCCTTAGAGAAAGGTGCTTGAAGGAAGGAATTAAATGAAAAGTCAGGATTCACCTGAGGCCTCAAGAGTGGGGAGCTGTCTCTAGGATCAGGATCGGGAGTAGGACAGAAGTGAAGACAAGAACAGGAGACTGCAAAAGGGAAGTTATGGAGATACCAGTGCTGCCAATAAGCCTTGAGAAACAAAGGTTAGGAGAGTAACCACCTTTTTTTTTTTTTTCTTTCTCAGTAGCTGGTTTTGCATTAAACTTTGTGTTTTTATGAAGGGATGGGTTAGTTCTTGTTGAAGTTCCATCCTACAGCCATGGCACAGCAGCAGAGCAGGAAGTGTGAGGCACCTGAGGATGGAGCAGCTGCAGTGGGAGGACAGGGTGGTCCCTGGGCCTGCTCTGAGGGTCAGTGTGTGCCCACTCTGCAGAGTGCCAGGGGTGATGCTGCTCTGGGACTGCCACTGGGCATCCAGCACCCACTTCTGCATCCTTTTGTTTGGGGTTTTCTCTGTTCTTCCTAGGACCACATAGAAATGATTACAAAACATTGCCAGGCTTCTTCCCTCTGCTGCTGCAAAATGTTCACAAAAAGAGCAGTGCCTTCCTTTGTACTCCATCCAAAGGGAGCCACCTTGTGCCTGTCCAGATCTGTGCTTTCACTGTCTTTCCTGCGTGTGCAATGAGTCCTTCTGGTCCATCATCAAATATTTCCAGGAGATCCTTCAGCTCAGGGTTCAGCTGCCTGCCTCTTGCATGAGGTCTGCAGTTCCTGCCCTCTCCAAGGGCCTCTCTCCGTGGAGTGCAGCCCACGAGTTCCCTTTAACTCAGTCTGGGTCTGACACCCTCTGAGAAGGCACTAAAGCCAGGGGTGCACCCTGTTTCTCCCATTCTCATCTCCCTCACGCTGGGATAAAATTCTCCCTTGGCTTTGATGGAATCACTTCTTATTAACTCCAGTACAAATAAGGGTAGGAGCTGGTCTGCAAATATTGAATTATTCACTGTGTCTTCAGCAGGGCTTTCTAAGATACCCAGTATCTTTGATCTATGACATCATTGGTTGTGAAAGCCAAGAGGAGACATCCTACAACTGAAATGTAAATTCCCAGATATGACCTGAAACGTAAATTCCAGTAATATTCCTCCTCCAGGTGATCTCTTGTTTCATATAAACCCAGCTTAACAAATATTCACCACCCCCACTGCAGCCAGCTTTGTGCAATTTGGAAGCAATGATGCACAACTAATTGCTAGTGCATTGTGCTCAGTTCTGGCAGCAGTGAATGATTTCCAAAAGTTGATTATTCTTGGATGAATGATTTTTCTTACCTCTGGTACATCCAGGATTTGCTTTTGCTGCTGTGACAGACAGCTAACCACTTGTTCTGCCTCAGTGGAACACCAGTTTGTGAAATCCATCTCATGCCTTGCAGTGGGTGTGTTCTCTGGTTGCTCCTGACACTGATGTTTTATGGTGCACAGAAGTCACCAGGCCATGATTGGAAAAGAGAGGGCTGAAATGGAATTTAATACATCTAAATTGGATCCAAAGCCTTCAAAGGGTTTCTGAAAAAAACAATTGTGCACACTGGCAGGAGACAGTGTTTGCAGATGTAATAATTTTACTCTGTCCAGTTGTAGAACGTGGGAAAAAACAAACAGCACCCCATGCACTCTTCAAGGCAGGCAGGTAACTTCAGTGGGGTTTTCAGAAGGCTGGAATTAGCCCTGAGTGTTCAAACTGATGTAAATATCAGTACATCTCTCTGTAGGCTGCCCAGTAGGGTTATCTACCAGGTGTTCAGAAAATATTAGTTCGTACAGAGACTCCAAACTGTCTCTTTTAGCTTTGGCAGATTACCTGAATCTTTTGCTTTCAAAGCCACTCATTGCTATGAAGACCAACTCTCAATGTCCAACCCTCAGTGCTGAATGAAAGAGGAGGGAAATTATTAAAGAAGTTTAAATGAGTAGAAGCTCATATTGGTATTTCTGAAATAATTTAACTGTTTGTCCAGAGAATCTGTGACTGCCCCATCCCTGGAAGTGTCCAAGGCCAGGCTGTGCTTTGTGCAGACACCTGGGTGTCTAAATGGTGTCATAAAATTGCACTAAATTTCACTCTTGGTGGGACTCCATGGGATTTAGCTCCTCCAGTCTCAATTTATGTTTGGAAAACAAGTTAACAAACCGTGGAGAAGTTAGTGCATGGTGTATTGTTATCCATTTAGGGTTGGAACCTGCCAAGAGCAGATCCTGATGTGATTACTGAGACAAAAGTATCACTGAAGTTCTGGAGTTTTGCCCAAATTAGGACTTCAGCACTCAGCCCTTGGTCTTTTATGCCATCAGCAGTCATGATGAGGTTATTTGTTAGTGTTCTCAGCTAAACAGTATCTAACAAGAAATCGTCACATTTGTTTGACAGAACAAAATGTATTTTCATTTGAAATCTGGTCTTCAAAATTCCAAGCCCTGTTTACACCCAGGAAATTGCTTCATTTGTAGCAATTTCCTTTTCTTTAATTCCATTTCCAATTCCCATTATGAAACTCTCAGGCATGTAGTATGGCCCAATAAATAGGTGGAGTAGGACCAGAAGGGAGGAAATACCTGCCCTTTTGTACATTTTACTCCCATTTAGAGAAGGAAAATAAGAGAGACATATACAGAAATTCCAAATGTAAGCAGTTACAATAATTAGCAGCAAGATTAGTGCTTGATTAACACTTTTAAAAATTTTTTTTCCATATCCCCCTTTGCAGCCAGGCACGAGTGGAATATTGTGGCTGACGTACTAGCAGACCTTTTGTGAGAATTCCAGTGCAGATTATGAAGCCACGCCCCGAGCCCTGCTCCCAGCAGAGGTGGATATCCCCATGCTCAGCTCACAGGCTGCAAAATACCCCTCAAAAAGCCACGTTCAGGGTCAGCCACAGAGCCACAGTGGGTGGGAGGCAGCTGGATCCACCCAGTGCTGTTCTTCTTGCCCGCTTCCCAGCAGGAATACCCTGAGCTGGGCTGGGGTGATGCCTGAAGTGGCTACCGAGGGACAGAGACCAGACAGGACAAGGGAATAAAAGGGGATATTTATTTGAAGGCCTTCAAGGCCCACCCTGGGCAGCCAGAGGTTGCTCACACCCCCTGGACCCCGAGATGGACGACAAAATGGACCCCAAGTCACGAGTTCTTCACACAGCTCTAGGTTTTGGTCCATTTGCATATCAGCATCAATTTGCCAATTACAACTTTAGCTAATGATGTAATTCTCCCCAGTTTGCTCCCCTTTCCAGGATGTTGGGTTACACGTTCTGGGCCCAGGACAGTCTGGGTGTCCTTGCAGAGCAGGCCTAGAGAAGCTTTGTTATGTCCATCTTAACGTGGGAGAGCAGCAGCTCCCAGGTTCCAGGACACTTCACAGTTACACACTGAGCACTGCAGGATTTGGAAAATATGAAAGTTAAAATCCAAGGCATCAGTGGGAGGCACTTTTGGGTGTTGAACTGTGGTTCTCCAGCCCTTGCTCAGGTGGGATCCCTCTGGTGTTGGCATCACGGGCCCTTCCCCTGCACGGGGCACACCAGGGCTGTTCCCCCTGCACTGGCACTGTGCTCCTGCAATCTGCAGGCTCCCAGGATGGGAATTCCTGGGGTGGGAAAGGCTGGCGGGGGTGTCCGAGTGCTGCCCTCGCTGTGTTTGGCACATTTGGTGACATTTGTGTCACGGGCTGCTGGTGACGAGGTGGCAACAAACAGCATAGCTGGGCAGGGAGGAGCAGAGGTTTGACACGGGACAGGCACTGGCACGGGGCTGTAAAAGCCAGAACAAACAAGAGAGAAAAGAGGCTGGTATATATTTTTCTTCCTTGATAACAGAACTGATTGAGCAGAGAGGGGAATCAGAATGGCAGGAGTTGCCCCCCTGAGCCCGGCAGGGAAAGGCAGCGGCACCTCAGCTCAGCTCTCCCGTGCTCTAGTGCTCCCTTCGGCCGCTCCTGAGCCGGGCTGCGGCTTCCCGTGCCCTCAGGAAAGCTCCTGTGGCTGTTGACAAATGCCATGGGCTGCAACGTCCCCGGGAGTGCCAGGGCCTCGTTCCTAACAGGGTGTGTGGCTCTGTGGCTTCCTACGAACCGGGCAGGTAGGATTGCAAACCCGAACGTGCTGAGGCAACGGGAGCCTCCTCCTCACAGCCCCATCCTCTTCCGTGTGTTTCCTCCCCAGCCCTCTCCATCTGCCCAGCAGCCTCCCCACAGCCCCCTCTGCAATCAGAAGGGTGTTTTCCCTTGGAAATCTCCTGGCAGCTGCTGTTAGGTGAGGCCTGAGCAGGTGGATCCTGCTCCCAGGCACTGATGCCAACAGCTCAGTTCTGCTCAGCCTCACAGCCCTGACTCGGTGCTTGCAATGGAATTGGAAAGACAAAAATTAAAGGCCAGTTATTCTGAGTTATTCTCCTTACAGGAGAGCAGTCAGCTGAGAAATGACTCCTCGTCTCACAGTGTTTTCCATTAGCTCTTCCTAAACAGAGGTCACTAAATCCAGCTCCTGCACACAGAAAATGCAGGTGTTCTTCCACTCTTCTGGGAATTTACATGATCAGTGTCAAATCTTTGGATACTGTCGGAGGTTGACTGGAGATTTGGGACGTCAAACACTGGTTTCTGCAGCTGATTTCATCAAACACTGTTTCTGCAGCACACAAGGGTTGTGGTGACATTCCAGCTGCACCAGCTGTACTCCAAGCTCTGTTTCTTTATGGGGGAAATTTGGCCAAACCATGTCTTTTACATTGCTTTACAGTCTTGTTTTCCTTTGTGAAGCACAAGAATCAAAAAAACCCCAAAAAACCAAAAAACAAAAACAAAACAAAACAAAAACAAAAAACCCCAAACAAACAAACAAAAAACAAAACAAAAAAAAAAACCCACAAACAAAAAAAACCAAAAACAAACAAAAACAAACAAACCCCCCCCACAAAACAAAACAAAAAAACCCAAACCAAACCGAAACCAAAACCAAAACCAAACAAAACAAAACAAAAAACAAAACAAACAAACAAACAAAAACAACAAAAAAAACCACACCAAAAAAAACCCCAAACCAAACCAAACCAAAAACCAAACCAAACCAAACCAAACCAACAAAAAACCCAAAACAAAACAAAACAAACAAACAAACAAACAAAACCCCCACAAAACTCCAAAACCTGAACCTTTATTACTTTGAAAATACCAGAGAATCCTTCTTGGGGTACAAAATATTTAGAATTTTAGCATTGTTAAGGCTGCAGCCTTCTCTCCTGTGCCCTGTAGAAATCAATCCCAGCTTTTCCCCTGCTGCAGTTCTGCTCCAGCCAGACAAGTTGTTCTGCCTGGTTAAACCTGTGCCGTGTGTTTCATGAGCAATGTCAAAGATCCTTATTGCTGTTCTAAAAATACAATGTGCTCAACAATCCTAATCCAACAGTGCAAGACAACACAGGTCTCTTTCATTAGTGGATCGTGGTGGGTATTGCTGAATCCAGTTCAAACAATTACCATTCAATTTTATATCTGCAGGCAGTGTAATAAACTGCAATATCATTTTCACTCTGATCAGCCACTTGAGAGGTGTCTCCTTACTGCTGCACACCCTTAAGCATCCTCCTTCACCCTTATGTGCATTCTGGCAAGTGCTGCATCCTCTCCACCATTATTTTCCCGAGAATTTAAAATAGTTTAAAATGATTCATGTACAGACCTCAGCCAGGGCTCGTTATTTTGGGGTTTAGGCAGCCCTTTCTCCAAGTGCCACTGAAGATGCACCCAGAGTCAGACACAGAGCCCCAATTCTGAGGCTGATGAACTGGGTCAGAGCATTCAGCCAGGAGTGTGGTGGTAGGAGCAGCCTTGTTGGGTCTTAATCTTCAAAATTCAGGGGTTTGTTGTTGTTTTGGTTTGCTGTTTTTAAGAATAATTCCAGGATGAATAGAAGGAAGTGGTGAAAGGGAAGGTTTTCTAAACCCTTCACAAAACAGGTTTATATTCTTAGTCTGAATTATTGTTCTGACATGGTTTTTTCTTCTAAATCTTTTGTCTTATTTGTGCAGAAAATGCAGCATAAGCTTGTCACAGATGAAGACTGGGCCTTTTTTGAAGCCACAACACTGCTGCATGTTGTATTTGACCACAATTTATTTTAAAAAGAGCAGTTGGACAAAGTGAAGTCAAGCAAGTTGTGAGTCAAAAAATGAGAGGGAAGAAGTCTGCTAAATGAAGAATTTCAAGCTTTGCACACTTCCCAAAAACTTAACTTCTTGATGAAGTTTCCTTGCATTCCTAGATGAGATCTGCTGGGTTTCATTCTGTAGGGATCAATCAAGAGCAAACCATGGGACTGCAGGGGAAGGTGAGGGGTGAGGGGCAGGCTGAGAGAGCAAGGGAAGCTCAGAGCTTGCCTGGGGATGAAAATCTGTCACTTCATGCAAAGGAAGCATTGGCTGCTGCTGGGGCTCAGCCCTGGCTTCTGCCTGGAGAAAAGGAGGCTGCAGCTCACAGGGGTGGCAAGGGTCTGTTTGTGGATCCCAGGGAGTGCAGGATTATCCTCATCATTTCCATGTGGGAACAGAAAACTAAGTAAGGCTAATGAATCATGTAAAAGAAACTGTTTTTAAAGGCCAGGAAAATAAAACTGGATAAATTTTCTGTTGAATGTTTTATCAAGTGACGTGGTATCACTCAGGAAAGCACGTGCAGGTAGCAGGGTATCACATGTGCTCAAGTGAGCTCCCTTCCCAGAGCTAATGCTGCTTCAGGGGGCAGGTAATAAACAAAGAGTGCAGGTAGGCTCCAGAATAGATGTTCCTAATTAGCTTTTTTTCTTTTTTTTTTTTTATGTCTGAGCTGTGAAAATTGGCTCCAGCACTCCCTGTGAGTCATGTATGTAGGCATACCTCTGCCTACTACAAATTTTGCTGGTGTTTGGTGGAGGGAGAAACAGCAATTACACAACCCACAGGTGCCATGAGAGCACTCCAAGGTGTGTTGATGAGTTAAACAGCCCTGCAGGATCAATTTCCCCTTTTTGTGTTTCCAAGCAGAGCATGTCTGCTGGCAATCTGCTGATGCTGAAAGATGTGGCCCCTCACACGTCCAAACCTCAGTGAAAGCAGGCACAGAGAGCTCCAGCAAAGGAGTGACCTCCTTGTGTTTCTTGAAGGTTGGGCTCTAATGTGTCATGCAAAGGCAAACAAACATCTTGTCTGGTTATAAAAAGGGCTCAGTGTTCCTCATCAGTGCAAGGATTTGGGCTCTTGATAAGGGGGACACGAGGAATTCTCATTAATGTTTTATCTGTTACAGAGTGCAGTGGGGAAGGTAAGGATGTTCTCTGTGCTGCTTCTGCTTTGCCTTCTGAAAAGGTAGAGAATGCAGAGGCATTTCAGGCCCACAGGTGCATCTTAGGTCTTGCACTGACTCCATGTCCTCATGTGAAATTCCTGCACAGTGAAATGTCCCCTCCCACTGAAAGTTCATCTCTGCTTTATCAAATGTGACCCCAAGAGAGCACAAAGCTGCTTCCTCATAGGATCCCAGAATGGTTTGGGTGGGAAGGGACCTAAAGATCACCTAATTCCCAGCCCCTGCTGTGGGCAGGGACACCTTCCCCTTCTCATGTTCTTCCTGTGTCCCCTCAATAGCTCCTGATCTCCTTTCTAGTGCAGGCTCTGCTGGTTTATCTCTCCCATCCCAGACACGTTCCTGTCACAAACCTCTCTAGGTCTTCAGGAACCTCCTGTACTCTGTGCCTGTAAGAATTTCCACTCCTTGATCATAATATTCTGTACCTCCTCTCTGGTGTCTAAAACGCTTCAGTATTCTGTGCAGTGCCAGTTAATGAGTTTAAACTGAATTTAAAACAGTTCAATCTAGCTTCAAGACAACCAGATATATTTTGTGGGGGGAAAACTAATTGGAGAGTGAATGAGAAAATCCCTTTTAACATTTTCCCTTGGAACATTGAAGGGTAGTTCTCTAACTTAGTTGTAACTCAGCCTTGGTTTTATCTCTGTTAAATTTAGGTCTCTAAAGAGCCTCCAGCACAGGTTTGCTCCCAAAATTTCTCTGGTAGGTGCAAGAAAATTGTACCACAAGGAAACTATAAACTGCACAGTGACAGATTTCCTTGGGCTGGGAATGATGGAGAGAGAAATCTGCAGCTGGAGGGATGGGACACACAGAAACCCCAAACACACACAGCCAGAGACCCACGCCCCAAAAAAACCCCAAGCAAACTCTCCTCTTCAGATGGAGAGGGAGCTCTTGAGGAGGCTTTTTGTAGGAAACATGGAGTGAAAAGTGTTGTGCAAGCCCAGGGCCTGGCACACGTCTGGCTTTTACCTAAATTGAGGAGGAGAGCTGGGGAGGGTGGGGTGAGGCAAGCCTGGGGCAGGCAGGTGTGACAGGGAACCTCTCTGCAAAGGGAGTGGAGGACTTTCCACTGGAATGGCTTGCAGAGGATAATGTGGCTGCATTTGGAAAGAAATGGTGACTGTATTTACTCACCATGCCAAGCTGGCACTTGTTTCTGGGGAGGGTGGGAGGTATGGAAGGGATTCCCATTTCTGCTGGCATTGTTAATGTGAAAAAGACTGAGCTTGTGGGTGAGCCCCACTTGTGGTTGTGGAAGGATATAAACCAGGGGAAAATGCTGAGTGACTCCTTGGTTTAATGTAGAAAGCTGATGATGATGATGATGATGTTGTCACCTGTATTGCAAATTTAGTGCCTTTTTTTTTTTTTTTAAAGTAAGCCATAAGGTCTCATCAAGGGAATTGGTTCTGAGTTTTTGACTCTTCCTCCCCCTCCCCCAGTGTGCACTCCTAATGCTTATGAAAAGTTGAGAGTCACTTTGTGTTCTGTTTTGCTTTTCCTTAAATGAGGATATTCCATCTACTCTCTTCTCAAGCCTGATCAAGCCTTCTATTTGATCCCAAATAGTCCAGGTTTTCAGTTTACAGAATTATGAATAAAGGCTTCATGTGCCATTTAAGATACACCTTCCTTCTCATTCAGAAGTGTTTGGCATTTGCCCTTCTTATTTAAACATGTTTAAGCGACTCCATTACTAAATACTGCTGGAGGGAACCAAAGAGGGAGAAGAAATTTGGCATCAATCCCAGTGCAATTTGGAGGCGAAGGTCTGAGGATGCTCACTATCCTATAGAATGACAGTAATTAAAATTAATGAAAAATCACTGCCTAACACCCACCACTTGACATATTTCCCCAGGTGGTTTTTGCAAAAATCTCCAAGAGAGACCTGTGGCTTGGGGCTTTGAAGTTCCCCTGCCCCTCCTCAGTCTCACCTCAGCTTTCATAAAATACAGAGAGATAGTTGAATAAATAGTCCAAAAGGAGTTGACTACTTAAGACTCTTCTGTCCTAAGTAGCTTAATTTCTGTCTCAAGATGCCTCTGTAAAATTGCTTTTGTGCCCAGGTAGAAGGATTGGAATTTGAGGAACTACTCAGCCCAGTGGCAGGGCCACAACTCCTTGGAGAGTCAGCAGGAGGAACAGCAGGGCTTGTGGAGGGATGGAGTCTGAAGGGAAAAAACCCCAACGAAACAAAGCAAAAACCCTCAAAACCAAGAAAAAAACTACAGCCCCCACCCCGAAAAACCAAACCTCACCAAATATTCTACGTGAAGATAAATCTGTTTGGTTGGTGAAGAAAAACAGACTCTTCATACCTCAAAACTTTCTGATTGTTTGTGACCAACAGCACCAGTCTGATAAGACATGGGACAGGAGGCACACAGAAACTGTTATTTCTTCTTGCACTTAAACTTTTAGGGTAATTCCCTGTGTTTGCTTAGGTGGTAGGGTCTCACAACAAGATGCCAAAAGGCAAACTCATTATTTGACAAACTTTGAGGGAGAAGCCCATCTTTTATGGGGTTTTTTTCCTAGGTGAAAAAGTCCTGAAAGAACCCTATTAAATTGTCTCTTCCCACAGTGCCACCTACCCAGGTCTGTGGATTCTCTGTGGTGAAGGAAACATCCTGCCCTCTTTTTTTTTCAATTTTTTTTCCCCCTAAAAACAATTAAGACTTAAGAGAAACACTTAAGAGAAAATTCTGATCAATCTGTGAACATCTGATTTTTTTCTTGCTGAGAAAAAAGATCAACATCAGTGTATCAGGCAGAAGAGTTTCCAGTGTCACTTGGAAGTGACATTAAAAGACTCTTTTGAATCAGCAAAGCTCCTAACATATAAAACCCTCCTGCTTTACAGCCCGAGTGTTTGGTGAACAGTCAAGACATTTTATTACCCTTAGGAAAGAGACAGAGTTGTTTTTGTCTTGGTAGTTCTTATTCTGAGTTATTCTTTGTTTTTTGTCATGTTGCAAATCAGCACTGAAGAAAACTCACTCAGCAAGCAGTAAAAGCAGCAACAAATGTTTACCCCTTGGGATATGTACTCTGGAGAGAAATCCCCACCCAAACTGAGCAGACACTTCAAGGTCTACGCGTGCAAGTTCAGCTTGACTTGGAATCCAGGCACTGAGCCAAGCAAGGAATCACAATCCAGGGCTGCATTTGAGGTTAAAACCTTCTCTCTCTCCAGCAGGTTAATAAGTTATCCACCAAGAACCAGAAGCATCAGAACTGCAGTTGGAAATATCTGATATTAAATCTCTAAAATAAACATTGAGAACCAGAGAAAATAAATTGCTCTGTGAAAGAATTGAGTGATATTATGATTTCCCTCTTCCTCACCCCTTGAATATATTGCTTAATCTATCCTAAGTCTGTAATTACCATCCTTCAGAGGGATGGATGTGCATGTGGCTGCCTTTGGGCTCCATAGTCTCTTTCCAGCAGCAAAGAGTGGCCTTTCCAATTTTATTATTTGTCAGTGTTTATTAATAATCTGGATTTTGGGCGAGATCCTTATGCCACATTCATGAGGATGAATGCTGTTTCCAGAGCAGTCAGTTGGAACCTTGACACGGATGGAATGAAACTTTTAGCTTGGCAAAGTGTCTTCTCTGCAAAATGCAATGAAAAAATTGGGCATACCCATTCAGCACCTCTTCCCCAAAATGACTGAGTTCCAGGTTGGTTCCTCTGTACTTTTTCTGTGATGGTTTCACACTCAGAACTAGAAAAGTTTGAATTGGAAATTCAAACATCTTTGCAAATATGGAGTTTGTGTTAGAATCTCTGGGGCTGTGCTAGGTCTTGGGCCATGTTATCCTCCTTCAGGAGTTTCTGGAGAATGGTTATTTATGTAGATGTTTGCTAATGAAATCCTGTTTGTTTAGAAATTGTCACACCTACAGCAGCAGTGTGATCACACCCTCAGACTGTAAAATCTTCAGGGCAGCAACTCCTGGTTTGCACCAAAGTGCAAAAACCAGAAGGTACATGAATCTGCCTTGTTCAGAGCATGTGTGTGACTGGCAAGTGCTTCCAGGACAAATTGTGAATTCCTTTCTTTCCCAGAACTGTTCAATTCTGCAATTTTTCTTTAGCGAGTCCTGGAATTGAATTTTCAGCCTCTATCCTTGTTGGTTAGATTTTGTTTCTTCCTGTCTTGTCTTCTAAGGTTTTATGACTGCTTATTTATAGGTTTGTTTCTTCCAGGCAGTTAAATTGATCTTTAATTTTATTTCATGACCACAGAGGAAAACAGCACAAGCTGCAGCAAGTTGGGAGGCAGGCAGGTATTGTGTGCACTTTCCTGAGGCTAAACAGACCTGGGCTCCAGTGCCTTGGCTGCTAAGTGTGCTCTTCTAAGGAAGAGGATGTTGAAGGAAATCTGGGGAATTTGTTCTTTTATTAGATTAAATGGAATAAAGATATGTGGTCACTGACCTGTGCATGGCTGGAGTGGAGTTCAGACATGGGCTCAGTCACTGAGTCAGCCTGAGAGTGTGGGGGGAGAGCAGAAAAACCCAAATCTCTTGGGAGCAGAACAAATTGTCACAGAGGGCCAGGGCTCAGGCCTCTGGAGCTGCTTTGGGACTGGGAACCAGGACAGTTAAAAAGACTTTTCATATCAGGACCTGAGGTCTCATTCTGACCTGAAATGTGTTCCCAAGAGCAGCAGATCAGAGCAGTGGGGTTTCTGTTCTGCAGGGTTTGTCTTCTTATAGGGTTTGTGTTCTGTGGGGTTTGTGTTCTCCAGGGGTTTCTGTTCTGCAGGGCTTGTGTTCTGCAGGGTTTTTGTTCTGCATTGTTTGTGTTCTCCCAGGGGTTTGTGCTCTCCAGGGGTTTGTGCTCTCCAGGGGTTTCTGTTCTGCAGGGTTTGTGTTCTCCCAGGGTTTGTGTTCTCCCAGGGGTTTGTGCCCTCCAGGGTTTGTGTTCTGCAGGGTTTGTGTTCTGCAGGGTTTGTGTTCTGCAGGGTTTCAGTTCTCCACGGTTTGTGTTCTTATAGGGTTTGTTTTCTGCAGGGTTTGTGTTATAGGGTTTGTGTTCTGCAGGGGTTTGTGTTATAGGGTTTGTGTTCTGCAGGGGTTTGTGTTCCTCAGCTCCAGCTGCTCCCAGGGAGGCAGAGCTGACAGGCACCTGAGCAGGGCTTGGTGCTGACGAAACAGGAGCTGTCTCCACTTGCCAGGCAGCTGTTTCAGAGGTGCAGAGATGCAACACGGCTTTGCTACTGATCCCAGTACTTTGGGGAATAGGATTTGCCACTTTGTTCCTGTGCCTTGAGCAACTCTCACGTTTTCAAAAGAAAATTGCTTTGCTAGAGTTCTGATTTCCACTTTTTGAACGCTGTTATTCATCTTCACTTTCTTTTTGCTTTTACGGGACGGAGGAAATAATTTCCTTGACAAGGTGCAGGAGGTTCCCCACAGAGAAGGGGGCCAAGGCACTTGACAGGTGCCAGGTCCCTCTGTCACACTGCTTGACACGCTGGCAAGTGCCAAGCTGAATGGTTGAGAGGCACAGTTGTGCACTGTAGGGCTGTGGAAAAATGCTGGTGCTTGGTTCCATCGTTTGGAATGTGCTGGAATGCTTCACACACAGCAGAGGAACTCCTTGTTCTGCAGCACAGAGCTCAGGCTGGGCCCAAGGCTGCTGTAAAAACCACACTTTAGTTTTTATTTAGTTAACAACAGAATGTATAAACCCACACGTTGAGTGCTTCTGCTAGAACCAAAGATTTTTGTGTTCAGTAAATCCTCCTCGACAGCAGTGGCTTTTGGGAGCTGATCTCTTGGCCAGGTAGCATTAGGTTGTGATCAGAGCTTCCACTGCACACCACCACACCCAGGAAAAGTGAAATGTGTGTGTTTGCTGTGCTGGGACATCCTGCAGGAGTGATGCTGTGCATGCCTGGGGCAAGGATTGTGGGAGCTCCTGCCCCTCCTCCGTGTCCTGCTGTCCTTCTCTGGGTGCTTTTGGGAGGGATTTCTCATCCCAGAAGGACAGCCTGGATAGTGCTGGATGGACCAAGAACCCTGCACCAAACCCTGCAACACTAGTGCTGGCCAACACCTGAAGGAAATGCTGTAGGACTGACTTAAAACAATTGAAAGAAAGGGAAATACTTCTCTGCACAGCAGGCAGCAGCCTTGTGGAACGGGCTGGGGCTCCCTGGAGATGCAGCCCAGAGCAGTGATGGAGCATCAGCCGTGTGCAGAGCCAGGGGTGCCTCCTTGGCAGCCCCAATACAACATTTGGGATCTCAGGGATGTTCACAATGGGCTGTAGGAAGTGCCTGGACTTCAGTTTTTGTCTAAGTAACTCTTCCTTTTGCCACAGCTGGAAAAACACCAAGCTAAGGCAGCACTGGCCAGACCCACTGGGCACTCCACACCTCCTTCCAGGGGCTCTGAGAGGCTGAATGTCTGTGGTTTCCCCTGGCAGAGAGGGAAACTCTGAGGCTGACAGGCACTGCAGTGCTCCTGACGTGCTTTGGGATCAGCCAAGCACAGGGCTGAGCAGGACTTGCCTACCTGCCTGAAGGGCAGCTGTTAACTGGTGCCAAACTGGGAGTTCCCACTGGATTGTAGAAGCTCCAGCAGCAGCTCTGCAGGGGGAGGGCCGGGAGTGGCCCTGCCGAGCCAGCAGAACAACGTGAATCTCACCCACACTAAATGGATTTGCTCAGGTGCCCCTCAGTGCAACTCCTCAGCACTCACAGTTTTCCCAGCAAAACAAGTTGTTGCTGCTTTAACCAGTTCGGGAGCCCTTGTTTATTTCAGTTTTGAATGCAGGTTTTGAAAAATATCTTGGTGGGTTTGAAATTTATGCCAGGGCTGGCTAATAAGCACACAATTTTCCTTGACACAGCAGCAGGAAAATCATCAAGGGCTGCTTCCACATACAAACCATCTGACTTCAATAAAATAAGTGGATGCACAAATTCTGGGATTTAATATCAGTCTCATTCAGTGGGGTTTTTTTTTCAGATTGTGCAGAATAATGAAATCTGGCATAAATTACATAAAATATTCTGATAATTTTTTATTAATATTGCCCAAGCTAGAAAACCAGCACTTGCACAGTATTGACTTTTTCTTTGTTTGTTTCTTTCTTATCAAGTTTCAAACATTTTTGAGGGTTTGGCAGGCATCCCTAATCCCTGGAGCTCTGCATGATTTATCACCTCCCAGTACAGGGCTGAGGTAACTCTGTGCCAGCTGCAGTGCCTGCTCTGCTGTGCCATTCCCATCCCTCACTCCAGAGCTGCCCATGCACAGGCAGAGCCTCACCACCCCCTCCCCAGCCAGGACGCTGCTCTCTGGGAAGTTTATTGCTCTAAAAACTGTATTTTTAATGAACACGTTCAGGAAATGTGTTTGTAAACACAGATTTATCACTATTTTGCTGCCTCCAGAGGAGATAACTGTGGAGTGTTTCCTCCCAGTTCTGTCTGGACCTCTGATCCCTTATTTAACCACTTGCAGCTCTGAATCGTTTTTGCATTATCATTCCATTTTAAAGCTATGGCAAATTAGGCCTTTTTTTTTTTTTTTTCATTGAGCCATAAATTATGGTTTCCTGGATTTGACTTATGTTTTTTAATTAATATTTCCCCCATCCCTTTCCCCTTTACAGAAAGTCTTTATCTGGCAGTTCTCCAGTAGAGGTTCTGCCCCAAGTTGAAACCCTGCCTCAGGATTTCCTGGTCTTGCCTCAGCTTATTGCATGTCCATGGAATCATTCTGCAAACAAATTAATTTTTCCTTGTCTAGAAATTATAGAGCTCTTTTATTCTTATTCTTTACTCTTATTCTTTGGCTTCTCCAAAGGGTGTTAGAACAAATCTGTCTGAGGGGCTTAGGAGTGCATCTATGGGTAACAAATTAATTTCTCCTTGTCTAGAAATTATAGAGCTCTTTTATTCTTATTCTTTACTCTTATTCTTTGGCTTCTCCAAAGGGTGTTAGAACAAATCTGTCTGAGGGGCTTAGGAGTGCATCTATGGGTAACAAATTAATTTCTCCTTGTCTAGAAATTATAGAGCTCTTTTATTCTTATTCTTTACTCTTATTCTGGGCTTCTCCAAAGGATGTTAGAACAAATCTGTCTGAAGGGCTTAGAAGTGCATCTATGGGTAATATCCAGGTGCATCTGTGGGTAGAACAGGAGCAAGAGAGGCTTGAAAATCTGAGAGACAGCAAAAGCAAACTTTTATGGTGAAAATAGCTGTTTGTTCTTCTTGTGTCAGGGAATTGAACCACATGAGTGCCATCACCCACACAGACTAAAATCATATGCCTTCCCCTGCACCTGGCTTTGGAGAATTCTTAGGAAACTGCTCCCTTTTCTGCCCCCTTCTTGTGCAGAAAAGTTGAAAAGTTACAGCAAGTTTTCCTCCTCTGCAGATTTTCACCAGATATCTCTGGGTTCTGTTGCCTACCAGCTTTGGAGCTTTGGCTTCCTGCCCTGCAGACCTTCCACTGCAGACATGAACAGAACTGTGGTTTTGTTGGGCTTAGAGTCGAGCTCTTCACAGGGGATTTGGGTGGCTGTGAAGGAAAGTGGCACAGCAGGGCTCTGAGCATCCCTGCACCCCTCTGTCAGCAGATGACAATCTGTCACCACCTAAACTCTCAGGCACCCAGGAGAAAAGCAGCAGGTGGAGTCAGTTGCCAAACAAACTGCTCAGTGCCTTGGTGTGAGGTTTTAGAATCTCAGAATCACAGAATGGTTAAGGCTGGAGAAGACCTTTAAGATCTTCAGGCCCAAGTGTCACCCCAGCACTGCCGTGTTCACCACCAAACCACTCTGGGAGTTTCTGACTGGGTTTGCTGGGGCTGGGGAAACTCCTTGGGTTTGTTTTTCCCCAATCTTGCCCTTCTGTGCAGCTCAGGCCACGGCTGTCCCTGGGCTGGGGAAACTCCTTGGGTTTGTTTTTCCCCAGCCTTGCCCTTCTGTTCAGCTCAGGCCACGGCTGTCACTGCTGGGGGACACTGCCTGTGTCACTCCTGTAGGGGATCATGGGGCCAATACTGGAACTGGGGAACAAAACCTGGTTCTCCTCCTTGTTCTGCCAGTCCTGGGCTCTGTGCAGGTGTTTAATCTCTCTCTGGTCAGTGGAATCTTCTCCAACCTGTCTCCCAGTGCCGGGGAAAGGGAGCACATGAACAATGAGCAGTGTCCAGAGGTGCTGCTTGTGGGAGGTGCTGGACATCAGCTCTGGGACAGGGGCTGGCTCCTGCTTCGTGTGCTGGGTGAGCTCTGTACTTCACACATTTTTAACAGGAAAAAGTGCACCGGCTGGGCAGGATGTGCTGCTAATGCTGCACTTTGTCTGTTCTTAGTTCTGCTGTTTGTCTGCTCCTCTGCAGTTGTTGCAATGGGGAACAAATATGTCTCAGCCAGTGCCGAAATGAAAACACGTGAATGTGCTGGTTCTGCTGCCACCAGGGCAGGTGCTGCTCTGAAATAGCTCCACTGAAGCTCAGGAGAACATCTGATCAAAGAGGACATCAAAAGCAGCACGATCTATAAAGCAATAGTGCCTGCCTGGAGAACACACTGCTCTGCAATGAAACAGGAGAGCTTCATTGGATTGCAGTAAATTGCTGTTTTTTGCTGGATTTTGGAAAATGCTGGTGGGAGGGAAATGGAGGGAAGTGGGTTGGAGCTCTAAAGAAGAGCCAGCTTTGGGTGTTTTTGATGGAGGTTTTGCTAAAACAGGGTCCAAGAATACCCTGAGATTGCTGCATTGCCCAGGCTCAGGACTTGGCTGGGGCTGTGGCTGGCAATTCTGCCTGGCTGGCTCTGCAGCTGCCACACGAAGGCAAATGCACAGGTTTGGGGTGCAAGGAGATTAAAATGCTGATATCAAGGGGTAAGAGAGGATTGCTTTGGCATTATCGAGCTGTGCAAAGTTATTATCCCTGGAGCCATGTGGGATGAGTGTGAGCATGGAACCTTTACCTGCTGGGTTTTCTTGCTCTGTCCCTACAGCCACGCTTGCACAATTACCTGCTTCAAATGTTCATTTTTCTCACCTTTTGGCTGTTTGCGTGAGAGTTGAGTGAATCTCTGGGAACACGATGGGATCAGGACACCAGGATGCTTCAGGCAATGTTTTAGCTGTGAAAAGCACACGGTTAAAGAAGAGTTTTTCTGTTTCATCTAAAAGATCAATATTCATTTGACAGTAAGCAGAAGGGGGAGCCAGAAAGGCACAGTGTCAGTGCTCACACTGCATTTGCCATGTGGTGGAACTGATTCTGTGTCACTGTGCCTGGCTCCAAAAGGCTGATCTAACCCCCATTTCTATCATTTTGTTTCTTTTTTTTGCTTTCTCCATCATCTTCCTGTAATACCAATTGACTTCAGTTCTAATAAAAACATTTGTAAGATAATGGAGGCATCTTGGCTGAGCACTTGCTATTATAATTTCCAGGGTATTATATTGATTCTCTAAAGATTGCTGGTCTCTGTGAGATGGTCTGTGGGTTTGGGGGGTTCTTGTTCCTGTGGGGACTGGGAATCAGGGACATGGAGCAGTACCTGCATTAATATCCTTATCANAGTGCCTTGGTGTGAGGTTTTAGAATCTCAGAATCACAGAATGGTTAAGGCTGGAGAAGACCTTTAAGATCTTCAGGCCCAAGTGTCACCCCAGCACTGCCGTGTTCACCACCAAACCACTCTGGGAGTTTCTGACTGGGTTTGCTGGGGCTGGGGAAACTCCTTGGGTTTGTTTTTCCCCAATCTTGCCCTTCTGTGCAGCTCAGGCCACGGCTGTCCCTGGGCTGGGGAAACTCCTTGGGTTTGTTTTTCCCCAGCCTTGCCCTTCTGTTCAGCTCAGGCCACGGCTGTCACTGCTGGGGGACACTGCCTGTGTCACTCCTGTAGGGGATCATGGGGCCAATACTGGAACTGGGGAACAAAACCTGGTTCTCCTCCTTGTTCTGCCAGTCCTGGGCTCTGTGCAGGTGTTTAATCTCTCTCTGGTCAGTGGAATCTTCTCCAACCTGTCTCCCAGTGCCGGGGAAAGGGAGCACATGAACAATGAGCAGTGTCCAGAGGTGCTGCTTGTGGGAGGTGCTGGACATCAGCTCTGGGACAGGGGCTGGCTCCTGCTTCGTGTGCTGGGTGAGCTCTGTACTTCACACATTTTTAACAGGAAAAAGTGCACCGGCTGGGCAGGATGTGCTGCTAATGCTGCACTTTGTCTGTTCTTAGTTCTGCTGTTTGTCTGCTCCTCTGCAGTTGTTGCAATGGGGAACAAATATGTCTCAGCCAGTGCCGAAATGAAAACACGTGAATGTGCTGGTTCTGCTGCCACCAGGGCAGGTGCTGGTCTGAAATAGCTCCATTGAAGCTCAGGAGAACATCTGATCAAAGAGGACATCAAAAGCAGCACGATCTATAAAGCAATAGTGCCTGCCTGGAGAACACACTGCTCTGCAATGAAACAGGAGAGCTTCATTGGATTGCAGTAAATTGCTGTTTTTTGCTGGATTTTGGAAAATGCTGGTGGGAGGGAAATGGAGGGAAGTGGGTTGGAGCTCTAAAGAAGAGCCAGCTTTGGGTGTTTTTGATGGAGGTTTTGCTAAAACAGGGTCCAAGAATACCCTGAGATTGCTGCATTGCCCAGGCTCAGGACTTGGCTGGGGCTGTGGCTGGCAATTCTGCCTGGCTGGCTCTGCAGCTGCCACACGAAGGCAAATGCACAGGTTTGGGGTGCAAGGAGATTAAAATGCTGATATCAAGGGGTAAGAGAGGATTGCTTTGGCATTATCGAGCTGTGCAAAGTTATTATCCCTGGAGCCATGTGGGATGAGTGTGAGCATGGAACCTTTACCTGCTGGGTTTTCTTGCTCTGTCCCTACAGCCACGCTTGCACAATTACCTGCTTCAAATGTTCATTTTTCTCACCTTTTGGCTGTTTGCGTGAGAGTTGAGTGAATCTCTGGGAACACGATGGGATCAGGACACCAGGATGCTCCAGGCAATGTTTTAGCTGTGAAAAGCACACGGTTAAAGAAGAGTTTTTCTGTTTCATCTAAAAGATCAATATTCATTTGACAGTAAGCAGAAGGGGGAGCCAGAAAGGCACAGTGTCAGTGCTCACACTGCATTTGCCATGTGGTGGAACTGATTCTGTGTCACTGTGCCTGGCTCCAAAAGGCTGATCTAACCCCCATTTCTATCATTTTGTTTCTTTTTTTTGCTTTCTCCATCATCTTCCTGTAATACCAATTGACTTCAGTTCTAATAAAAACATTTGTAAGATAATGGAGGCATCTTGGCTGAGCACTTGCTATTATAATTTCCAGGGTATTATATTGATTCTCTAAAGATTGCTGGTCTCTGTGAGATGGTCTGTGGGTTTGGGGGGTTCTTGTTCTTGTGGGGACTGGGAATCAGGGACATGGAGCAGTACCTGCATTAATATCCTTATCACCTTGGAGTGGGAAAGTTGGAATGCTCTGACTTTGTATTTTATTCCCTCACAGAGGTAGAAAACTGATTTTCTAGCCTGGGAGATGCATTGGATGAGCAGAGCTGTGTTTGGATGGGGCTTTCAAGGTTTTTTCTTTGAGTTTTGGGGAGTTTGCGTTGTTGGGTTTTTTGTTTGTTTACTTTTTTTTTTTTTTTCCTATCCCCTAAAAAAAATGTTCCAAGCAGGAATTGGAAAAAATCTGCAGATTTCAAATGGAGATGGATGCTCAGTTGGGGCTTATTTGGAAAAGTTTTCAGCAGCAGTTCTGCAGAACTTTTCCACTCTTGGAGTTTGAACCTCCATGTTCCAGTGAAAGGTGTCCGTGGGGACAGGGATAGGACACAGGGGTGTCCCTGGGGACAGGGATGGGACAAAGGGGTGTCCTTGGGGACAGGGATGGGGCACAGGGGTGTCCTTGGAGATGGGGATAGGACACAGGGGTGTCCCTGGGGACAGGGATAGGGCACAGGGGTGTCCTTGGGGATGGGGATGGGACACAGGGGTGTCCCTGGGGACAGGGATAGGACACAGAGATGTCCTTGGGAACAGGGATGGGACACAGGGGTGTCCTTGGGGACAGGGATGGGGCACAGGGGTGTCCCTGGGGAAAGGATTCTCCTGAGAAGCCCTTTGGTTTTTGGGAGTTAGCAAAGTGGTGGTGGAGGTGTGCTGGGTGCTTTCTCACTGCTGTGCCTTAGGTGCCCTTCCAGAAGACTATTTCTATTTTAGATCAAAGAAAAATGCAAAAAGCACTCCAGAAATCCTTTCTCAGGCTTTTTCTGTGGTTTGACGTGCTTTTTTTTTCTTCCTCCCCTTCAGTTATTGTGTGGTCAACCTTGACGGGCTTTTAATGCTCTGCCAAGTTCTCTGGGAGCTGCAGAGACCATCCCTCTAATGGATATATGATGTAATTATATTTCAGCATCCTCTAAATGGGTCTCTTCTACTACCAGGGTGCTCACATGTCCGTGCAGTTGGAAGTTTTGTTTTCTACATCTGTTTTTAATGAGGATGGGGCCCTAAACTGTCACAGAGGGCCAGGAGAGCCAGCTGTCCACAGCTTCTGGTACCCAGAGCTGGCTGTGATGACTTCAAATGTTTTTAATTTGTCTGATTGAATAACTTCTCCAACATAGTAATAGTCAAAACTGCTTGTTTTCACTGTTCAGCTACAGTGCTAAGTGAGCAGAAACGTAAAGGAAAACCAGGGTGGAAAAAAAAATCCCTTCAGGACTTGAGAAGTTCACCTTTTAACCTGTATTTTCAACACCTGCTTCGGTGCACCAAAGGCTGTGGAGTGATCCCTGTGCTGTCTCACTGTGTGGGGCTGATCCCCCCTCCCCTGCAGCCAACTGCTGCCTCCAGAAAAGCCAAAAAGCCAAAAAGCCCTGGAGACCTGGCTGCTTTTGGAACTGGGATCACACTGCTGGGACTCTGCCTTTACCCAGGGCTGTGTGGGACACTTGACACCACCAATTGCAGGTAGGGACTGGAGCTGTGTTTCTGTTGGAAGTGGGGTTGCATTTTCCTCACCTGACCTCATGGAGGTTTGGAGGCAGAGATTGGCTGGAGCTGGGGTGTGGGCTCACCTGGCTTTGGGTGCTTTCTAGTGGTGTTTTGTGTTGCTGCACGGGCTTGAGCTGCAGTGTTTGGATTTTCAGAACTCAGGGAGTCAGTTCTGGGCCTGCACTGTGTCCAAGCCAGGTCACAGCTCAGAACTTGCCTGGCTTTAGAAATGGATTTCAGGACGTGCACATGGCCAGTGGACAAATACAAATCCCAGAATGGTTTGGGTGAGAAGGGTCCTTAAAGCCCATCCCATTCCAACCTCTTGCCATGGGCAGGGACACCTCCCCCTGTCCCAGGCTGCTCCAAGCCCCAGTGTCCAGCCTGGCCTTGGGCACTGCCAGGGATCCAGGGGCAGCCACAGCTTCTCTGGGCACCCTGTGCCAGGGCCTGCCCACCCTCACGGGGAACAATTCCTTCCCAATATCCCATCCATCCCTGCCCTCTGGCAGTGGGAAGCCATTCCCTGTGTCCTGTCCCTCCATCCCTTGTCCCCAGTCCCTCTCCAGCTCTCCTGGAGCCCCTTGAGGCCCTGCAAGGGGCTCTGAGCCCTCCCTGGAGCCTTCTCCTCTCCAGGTGAGCACCCCCAGCTCTCCCAGGCTGTCAGTGGTTATTATGGGCAAACAAGATGTGCACTTTGAGGCTGTGTTTTCTCCACCCCGGTGGAACATCACTGGAGGAAAGGAAGAACAGCTGAATGCAGCCTTGCTGAGGAGCCCCTCTGGCTGTTGCTGCCTGTGTGTGCTCACCTGTGGCAGCCTCACTTCTGTGAGTTATAAAATCCCCTGATCAGTCACTGCTGGGGTGTGTGTGTGTGTGTGCCTAAAGAAATCTCATTAAGGTCACTGGTGAGTTTTCTTGGACAAAGATCACAGAAAATCCACGTCTTAAATGGTAGCTTTGGAAATCGCTTAAATGGTAGATAATGATGCTCTTTTTTTAACTCTATAATTGGTTCTGCAGCAAGGGTGCTCAGAATAGCTTGGATTGGTTTTGGCCAGTTTGGGTTTTTTACAGTCAATATTTCAAGAGACAGCTGAAAGCAAAATAGGTGTGGGATTAAAAAGAGAGAGAGGGAGAGAGAGAGAGAGAGAGAGAAAAGAGTTGTTTACATTAAAGGAAGAACAGATGTCTAACAGCTTTAAAAATAAAAACAATCAACTTCCAGCAGCAGTGATTATGAAATAGACCACTAGAACACAACTCCAGGGAGAGGGACAGTGAAAAGAAGGGACCCAGTTTGTAGCTTGCCCAGTCTCTGAGCTTCTGGAAGCAGCAAGTGAAGCTCAGGGATGCTGAAACTCCTTTTTCCCATGGCTTTGAGTTAAAAATCAAGTTGCAAACACCACATGTTAAACTCAGAGCAGCACTGTCACCTGCAAAGCACCCAGAACAACATTTTTACCTGCAAAGAACTCAGTTCCTCCTGCTCTGGGCAAACCCCAGGGGCAGCTGAGCACCCACAGCCCCTCACTCACACTTGTGCTGTAGTGTTCTGTTTTCTTTTCAAAGCAGTTTCCTGTATTTTGGTCATCTAGAATTACAATTTAAAGCCCTGGTTGAGCTGTTTGGGTATGCCTCAGTTCAAAGAAACACAGCCTTTCAAATGCTAACCAAACATGTAGCACTTCTAGATGCTGTTTCTGTGCCACCTTTCCAATTTTGTGTAATAACTCAGTAGAAAAAGACTCTTAAAGGTGAGAATTTGCAGTGATTTCTTAAAAAATTCCTGGGAATTGTCCCTGGTGATTAAAGAGGTTGTAAATCAAGTGTGCAGGTAACTTTCTAAGCCTTGCTTTGCTTGCTAAGCTCTTTGATCTTTAGATGCAGATGTTCAGCCTGGTGCCACAGCAGAGTCAGGCACCTGAGGCCCCGTGTCACCTCTGTGCCACCAGTTCAGCCCCTCACCCTGGGCACTGGGGCTGCTCCCACCTCCTGTGGCCCCTTCAGCCAGAATTCTCTTGATGGGGTCAGTCCTGTGGGACCCTCTGGCTGCCTGCTGTCCTTGAGCTGGCTTTGCCTCCCCAGGTGGAGCACTCCCTCTGCTCCCAGCAGAACTCCAAGGCCAGCAGTTGTTAAATCTCAGTGGCCTCCATAGCTGGGAAGTGTCTGAGGCGTTTTAACCAAATCAATCACACTGACCCAAGTGCCTGTTGTGGTTCATGACAAAATCAGAGGAGCAGAGCAGTGCTGAGCACACAGGTTGTGTTTTGTGCTGCAGCAAAGTGAAATGAATGCCCTGTTCTGTGTCAGCAGGTAATGCCATCTCCTGTGTTAATCAGAGTTCCTGTGTTAATCACCTTTCACTTCTCCAACTGCCTCCCTGCCCTCTCCCAGCCAGCCAGGCAGCTTGCTGAAATTGTGACAAATGCTCTCGCACTTTACGGAATAAAAGCCCTGTTCAATCCTTTCCCCCCAGCCCTCGGTGCCCAGAATGCTCCCAGTGAATTGGATGGCTGTGTTTGCAGGCTCCCTCCACCCAAACTTTCCAATGGAATTCCATTTGAAGCTGTCTCCAACGTGTGTCCTGTGCAGGGGCTCTCCTTTGCACAGGATAATGGGTTTTTTAAGCTTTGAAAGTGAGTTGTTGTGGCCTAAAGTAACAAATCAGTTTTGGAATGCATGCTGTCTGTTGTAAATGATTTGGGAGTAATAAATTTTCTGGTACAAAGCAATAGGCAGAGTTTTCATAATGTTGAAGAGTTTGGACTTGTCTCGGAGGGAACAATGTCGCGAAAGCAATGTGCTGGTTCCAACTATTTGTTATTATAAAAGACAATTTTTTTTTCCTTAAGGTAGAATCCTCATCAGATTTCATGCTTTGCTGTAACTTGTTTTATTCCTTATGTTAGACAAATAAAAATATTTGAGCATAGTTGTGTATCTGTTACAATCTTTTAATGTAAACCTTTTTTTGTCTTAGGCTGCTTAAGAAAGCTTATACATGTTACCCTTTATACCAAAGGCCCATTAAAATGGATTTGATTGCTCCTAGAACTTTTGATACTCTACATTTGAACCTGGCTAATTGAAAACTAAGGCCACAGTGCAGAGACTGTACGTGTTACCTTAAATTCAGCATGATGGTTTTTCAGCACTCATTCATTCTCTCCTGGAAATGTTTACAGGTGGCAATTTCCAGAGCTCTCCCACAGACAAATCTGATGAAATAACTGCTCCAGACAGCCCTCAAGTCAGAGCTGTGTTTTGGTGAACCTGGATGTGCAGTAACTATCAAGAAGACAGAGCTCTCCCACTTCTCCATGCCAGCATCTGTCTCCTTGGCTCTCAGTGCAAACCACATGGAGCTCAGAGTCTTTATCCAGGTATCCAGGTTTAGGGACTGCAGTGCAGGTAAAATGAACCTTCTCAGTTTCCAGCAGCCAGCAGATTGAGTGGCTTCACTTTTCTAACCCTTCCCTTTCTTGCTGCAGTGCCCAGGTGCCAGCCTGGGGGACTGGTGTTGTCCCTACCAGTTTGGTTTGGGCTGGGTGTTCCTGGGTTAAATGGGTACAGTGGAGGAAACTCGTGCATTCAAAATGGATTAAAATCTGCTCAGATGAGAGCTTTGGCTATAAACTGGGAGTGATCATGGAGTGGATGGGTTTCCACAGCAATCTGAGCCCTGCTGCTTTGGGGTTTGTCATTAATCTGGCTCCAGTTTGTCACCCAAGGGCTGATTCAGCAGGCTCTTGGCTGAGGAGGGAGCAGAGGAGCTGCTTTTGCAGGGATGGGAAAGCTCAGGATTCTCTTCATCAAAAGGGTTTGACAATCTTCCCCTTTCCCACCCCTGCATGCACCTGTTTGTGCCTGGAGTGAGGGCAGTGGAGTGACTGCTCACACGGGGACCTCTCCCCTTCTCTGTGATCTGTTTGCTCCCAGGAGTGAAAATCAGCATCCACAGGGAACACCAGGGGAACACGAGGGGAACACGAGGGCTGTGGCTGCTGGGTGGGCAGGGGAGGTTCTGGTGCTCCTGTGCCAAAGGCAGGATGGAGGCAGAGCCCTCCCAGAACCATCCTCACTCCCTGCCCTTCTCCCTCCTTCCCTCTCTCCCTTCCCAGACCCTTCCCCACTCCCTGCTCCTCTCCTTTATCCTTCCCAGACCCTTCCCCACTCCCTGCTCCTCTCCCTTTATCCTTCCCAGACCCTTCCCCACTCCCTGCCCCTCTCCTTTATCCTTCCCAGACCCTTCCCCCCTCACTGCTCCTTCCCTTTATCCTTCCCAGACCCTTCCCCACTCCCTGCTCCTGTCCCTTTATCCTTCCCAGACCCTTCCCCACTCCCTGCTCCTCTCCCTTTATCCTTCCCAGACCCTTCCCCACTCCCTGCCCCTCTCCCTTTATCCTTCCCAGACCCTTCCCCACTCCCTGCTCCTCTCCCTTTTCCCTCTTTTACAAACCAGGAGCTCTATGGCCACTCAGGAAATTAACTTACTTATTGATCTTCCTGAGGGCCCAGGGATGTAATTCTGTCTTTATTACATCAGATTTTAGAAGATATTTTTGAACAGTGGCACAAGCATGGAAGTCACAGGGGGAAAAAGCTCACAAAATAAAAGGAAAAGAAGCAGCAGCAGTCTTATGTCTCAGGTTTGTGGGGCTGATGAAATCAGTTTGTGTGCATGAGGAAGAGAGGGAAGATTTTAGCAACTTGAGTTCTTTAGGAAATTTATATCAGAAAGCCCAATATTACATTTATTTATAAGCTTCAAATTTGCCTTATTTTAGCTCACAGGGAGAAGTCCAGCGTTTATTGTGCAGCTTTTTGTTTCAACCACATATTTTCAGAACTACTTATCTTTATCATCCCCCTTTGTAGCTTAAAACTTGGCTTGGCAGCTCCTGAGGTTTTCCATGGAATTGCTTAAGGTGTTCCCATAACAGCCTGCACTAATTTCCATACAGCAAATGTTCTCCCCTTTCCCAAAGAACACCCTGGAATGTGTGACTTCCACAAGCAGCCTCAGCCAAAATGTGCCCTGAATCCACAGTGATCAAATCCAAAACAGTTGTGACAGATCAGTTCTGTTCTATAGATGAGTAATGCTGATTTCTTCATTCCAATCTGTGCTTTGGACTTTCCCCCAACTTTCCAGTACCTCTTAGTGAGAATTTCTAATATATAAGACAAAATATATAATTCTAATAGATAAGACAAATGTTTATCTGTACCCAGACACCTGATTTTTCTGGGATAACTTTGCTAATATGCTCTTAGAAGTAACTAATTGTCATTTAAACTCAATTTGATGGGTTAGAAGTGAGAGAAGCAGTTACTAAAAAAATTATTTCTTTCTGACTTCCGCAAAAACTCAAGTGATCGTTTTATCACATTTAAAAAATCAAGGCAGTTAAAAGTAAATTTTATTGAGGATTTTACTTTCAAGACTTATTCCAGGTTTCTTACAGAACATTTGTCTACGTACAGGAACTGAAGTCAGACCTGGCTCCAAAAAACGATGGCACTGAACAAAATGTCATCCTGCATCAATTCCAATTCACTCTGACAAGACAGAGAATGCTGATGGGGCTCACAAGAAGTGAGAGAACAAGACACAGCCCTGGTGATGAGCTCTGATTTTTTCCTTATTAAAGCCCCAGCAAACAGGAGTTCTACATTCCCAACAGGTAAAGGATTCCAACCTTATTATAATGTGGCTTCAATGAAGCTGTCAGATCTGCAGAGTGAGAAAAAGCAGAAGACAATCTGTCAGCCTGGCATTTCTGTTCCCACATTTTCCTTATCAGCAGGCAAAGAAGGCATTTGTTCATTTCCACCTACCTGTACCTTTATGCAGCACAAGCAGCCTTTCATGCATTCAGAGCAGTGGGGATGTCACATTAATGACATGTTCCTTTTTCTGCCTTTTGAAGGGCAATTTAAATTGTCTCCCTGAGCTGGGTTTGCATTAGTGATGCTGAAACGTGTGCACGAGAGTACTGGAAATGGATAGAGTGCAGAAGTGGAGGTATTTCTTTCCTCAAGACTGAGCAGTGATATTTTTTTTTTCTTTCTTTTTTTTTTTTTCCTCTTCCCAATTGAAATACAAATTGCCATGTCTGTGTAAAGCTGAAGTGTGGGGTGTTCTTATTAGCACCTCTAGCCTGAAGCCTTTTCATATTCAAATGAATGTTAAGTGTTACCAGGATTACACATCAGGCACTTTAAAAGAATGGGCTGAGGAGCTCGTTTCAGCTGTTTATTGTTCACTGCAGGGTGTATTAACTATGCTCATTTTAAAATCGTATTACTCCATCGTCTGCTGATATTTTGGGAGAGAAATAAGGGAAGGCAGATAGAATTTAGGCCTCGTGTTAGCTTACATCGATTATCCTGCATTTTGATCTTGTCTTTCTCCTAAATTGGCTAAATATTTAAAGAATAACAGAGCAGGAAGCACTATTGCATTGAAGGGGTTTTTTTTTCTCTTTATTGGTACCATTCCCCTGGCTTTAGAAAAGAAACTGCCTGCAAAGAGGCGTTTGATGCTGACTGGCAGCTTTGGACATCTTCCTGAGCTTATGTTCAAGGACTAAAAAAGTTTTTTCCTCTTCCCAGGACACACAGAGTGCAGCTTTAGAAGAGAATATTCCAAAACTGCATTCAGTGGTTTTGGTGGCCATCAGCAGTGCCTGGGCTGCCTGTTTGATGAAATGTTTCCAGGAAAGCTTTCCCATGTGCAAGAGCTCCATGCATTTCTGGATGTGTCCTCTCCATACAGCTCAGGGAATGCTGTGGCTGCAGAAACCTCCAAAAATGTCAGACTATTTAGAATTTTTGGCTGAAGTTTATCATCGTGACCCCATGATTTAAGGGATCCCACGGTTCCTTCAGGGGTTTCAGGATTCAGAGGCCTGGGAGTGCCCCAGTCCAGCACAGGAGGTGCTGCCCAAGCTCTTGGAGGGCAGTGTGGGGGTGTGACACAGGACCAGCTTCCACACTCCCTGTCTTCCCCAGGCTGGAAAATCAGGACACTGGAAAGGAGCTCCAAGTTTTACAGAACTGTCAAATAGAAGATAAAGGTTCTCTGGGATGCAAAATCCTAAAACATCTGATTTCACCCAGAATGGAAAAGAAGAGATTTTGGACAAGATGAAATAAGGAAAAAAGGAAAGCAGGAAAACTGTCTCCTAAAACCTGATTTTAAGAGCAAGCCTTGGGTTCAAACCTTGGGCAGAGGTTCAAGTCAGTTCTTTATCTGGACCAATTCACCTAATCCTGGTTATCAGCTCTCTCCTCTCCTGTAGGCATGAATTGCTGTATAGCCAAAGGGAAGAAACTTCCCAGTCAAGAAATACCAAGGAACTTGCCTCAGCTAGCTGCAGGAGATGAAAGAATTTTTTCCTTCTATTTCAGATTTCAGACACTTTTCACTGAAGTTTCCTTTCTTTTATTTTCTTTTTTTCTTTTTTTTTTTTCTTCTTTTTTTTCTTTTTTTTCTTTTTCTTNCTCTCAGCTTTTGTGGGACTCTTTAGTCTTTCAGTTTTGGACCTTCCAGGCTTTCAGTTTCCCCAGTTCCTTCTCTGCAAGCAGGACTGCCCCAGCCTGTGCTCAGCACTCTGTGAATTCTGTGCAAAGACACAAGTGCCTTCCAGGTTTTAGTGACCCTGCAATTTACCCAGGGACTGAGGTAAACTCTGGTTTGTGGAATTCATGGAAACGATTAAATGAAAAGGGTGCTGTAGAATATATATTTTTTTCCAGTACAGCACCCTGCCCTGAATGAAACAATGGAAGTAAAAGGAAGCATTTCTGGAAGGACTGGCCATCTGTCCAAACACTGCTCAGCTCCTTGTCCGAAGGCTATTTTATGGAATTTGGTGTTGAAGTGTTTGTCTGTGCACCTGTGGTTGCACACAAGGACACTTTTTCTTCCTTAGATAAATATTTGTACAGGAGATACTTGCACTTAACGCTGCTTATTTTGCTTTGGCTCTAGTGAAAATATTGCTATTAAAATAGAGCAGGAAAGGAATATTCTGCAGCTCCTCTGCACGGGGCAGCTCCATCTGCGGAAGGTGTTTGATTATTCAGTGTGGAGCTCCTGTAAGAGCAGCAGTGGAGAGGAGCCTGTGGCTGGGGGCTGCTGCCACTGGGTCACCCTGAGAAAGGCCCTGGGGAGCTGGGCAGCACCAGGATTTTACCCCTTTCCTTTCCAGGCAGGTCAAGCACAGCAGCCCTGGGCCCAGATCCAGCACTTGGAGCACTGGGTGGATCTGAACGAGCTGGAATTCTTGCATGTCAAACATATTTCAGCCCCGAAAATGTGTGATGTCACAGCCCTCTGCTTACCTGGGAGGTCAAAAATGGGAGCTGCAGTTGGCAGGGCTTGGAGCAGCTCCTGGATCCTTGGATCTCTCCCATCAGCTGTGCCCGAGCCTGTTGTGAGCAGTTTTACAGAGTCTGCTCCTCACTGCTTCTTCCTTCAGTGCTGCCACAGTGGAAATTAGGAATGAAAAGATTTAGAAATTAGAAAATGAAAAATGAATTAGAAATTCATTAGAATTAGAGATGGAAAATGGAATTTGAAAAATCTTTACTCCTTTTGGCTGAAATACAGAAACCTTATCAGATTCCTTCTAGGTGATAATGGGCTCTTTCCCCTTCTAGGGGTAAATTGCCTTTACAGCAGAAGGGGTTTTAGATGGAGTTTGTTCTGCTTCGTTATGAGAGAAGGCAACAACAAAGTGAAATTTGGATAAATTTCAGTTCACTGTTTTAAAAATGAATTGCTGAACTAAAAGAAAAAGCTGTGCTAGGAGAAACTTAAAATTCTGTGGTCGGGGGGGTTTTTTGTGCAGTTTAGAAAGCTCTGTCTTGTTTTCAGTTTCTCTGTGTGATTTATGAGAACACAGATCTGCTTTGCTTTATCAATTCAGCGATTCTCTGCATAATTATTGAGTGCAATGAAAATAATTGAAGTCCTCTTTATTGGAGTGCAGTTTTAATTCTTGGAAATGCAAAACATTACAAAATGCACATGTTACAGTATAATACATATCCTGGGAATAAAGCAGCCCCTGTTCCATTATAAGGTACCAATGCAAAGTGATTGTTTCCTTTAGGATGTGTGAATTTCCAACTCTTGTTTAAATAAAATCAACAAATGCACTTTACTCCAAATATGTAACCTGCTGCTCCCCAGTGTTTATAAGCAATCCTTAATCTTTCCTCTTGCTGTCATCTCCAAGGGCTCTTCCTGCCATGATTAAAACCCTTCCTCACCTTTAGGAATGGCTCAGAATCACAAACAATTTATTCAGATGAAAGGGAAGCTCTTGACCAGCCCCTCCTGGCAGCTCTTTGATCTCCCTGGGGCCGGAGCATCTTCCAACCATCCCTTGGGAAAGGGAACAAGGGCAACATTGTCCTGTGGGGCAGAGAGGTCTGCATGTTTCACACAGGCAGGAAAACACCCATCACCCTCCTGTGTGCTCTGCTGGATGGAAAATTGGGGGCTTTTAGGAAGAAAAAAATTTAAAAAAATGTTGGCCAAGCAGCTGTTAATGACTTGGCTCGTCAGTCCTGGTGTGTAGGGCATCCCACAGGTGAGTGTGCAGCAGTTCTGTAGATTTCTTTGGCAAAAAAAACATAGGTTTTCCTGAATGAGACTATCAGGAAACAGAACATTCAGGGTATAATTTGAGATGGCAACAAACAGCAAAACAATGGGGAAGCTTCAGCTGGAGGGGATCTTTGGCTTTAATTTAGGAACATGCTGGGTGTGTGAGTTTAGATTTAGGTAAAGAACTGAGAATTGACATTTGAAGGCACAGCAGAAGCTCCTGGTGGTCAGCCTGCCCAAAACACAGAGCTCTGATGGTTCAGATGATGCTGAATCCATGCTGTGAGAGCCTCTGTGCCAAGTGATTCCAAAGCATTTTCTGAAGGATTTCATGATGGTTTCTATGTTTAAGAGGAGAGTGATGTGCAAGGACACAGACATGATTTGGGTGCCAGCACTGAGATCTGGGGTTTTATTAAATCCTCCCAAAATTGAAAACTTTCTAATTATTGGACATTAAATTTAAGGCTGAGTGATATGGCCAAGTTCACAGAGAAAGCTCAGGGTCAGTGGGCAGTAGCACAGAAATCCTGGCTCCAGGGTCCACATCTAAAATACCAATTCATATTGCTTTGAGAGTTGCAATTATGATAATTCAGAATTACAGCTGGCTGAATGCACCAACCAAACAGCCCTGTCAAAGGCATCAGGGGTAATTTGCCATCTTCCCTATTGTAACAGGACAAAAGGATGTTTGTGTTCCCTCACAGACCCTGCTCTTCAGCTTCTCTCTCATGCCTCCTTCAGGGGAGGAAGAATTCTTGTTTTCCCCTAAAACCAACTGTGCCTTTTGAGAGAGGCCCTCTGATTTCTGTACATTGTGAAGTGCTGGTTAGGCTGATAGTGAGCAAATAATAATTTAAGTGTAATGAATACATGCTGATAGACAGATAAATCTTTTTCTTGGATTTTTGCATACTTAAGAATCTGGCCCTGCTCCCATTCCACTGAGGGCAGGTGAGATGCCTGTGAGATTAGTGCCATATTAATGACTACAGAACATTATGTCATAGAGGACTAAAACAAAAGATTGGGTCATATAGGTACTAAAAAAAAAACCCCAGTTACCCTCCTAAGGCACTGCTCCAAAACCTGTTGGTTCAGCAGATCTTAAACTCGCATAAACAACTTTTTGTGCTCTTTAAAACACTTGCATTACTGAAATGCTGATTGATTTCTGCTGTGCCATTGTCCAACCTCCGACCTGCTGAAAATACCCTGTGATGTTGTTTTCCCCCTGCTTCTTTTGAAGCAGTTACAAAATGTACAGATGAAATGAGATACTCTAGAACGCAATTTCCATGGATTCTGCTCCACGGGCAGTGCAAGGGAGGCTGTTTGTGGGCTCAGGGGAGATGGAAACGTTTAGGCACCATGTTTGGCACTGCTTGTAAACAACACCCAAAGCATCGAATGCCCAAAGCCGGTCGGGAATGAACTCAGGGCTTTCTCCCAGCTCAAGGTGCAGAGGATGTCCTAAAGCAAGTGGTGTTGTCTGAATGTGTGTGTTAACTTCTCATGTGCACTTAGGCACACCAAGGGGGAGATTGATTTCCAGCAAGGCTTCAATGTACAGTTCTATCTAAGATTAGGGTTCATGATGGATGCCTTCAGAATATTGATATCATGTTACCCTCCCCATCAATCACTGCGCCTTTGCAACTACTTTGAAAGTGAAGGTCGACCAATTAAAATGACAAATAGGGGGTAAACAAGTCTTAGAGCTCAAGCTGACTTAGAGCTGCTCAGGTGAGAGCCAGCAGCACTGGGCTGGGCTGCTCTGGGCTGCTCCAGAACCAGGGCTCTGCCGTGCTGCCCACAAACAGCAGCAGGGAACTGCAGCCAGGATGGGAACCGGGACCTGGGGACTCTCCTGCTGAGCCTCAGATCCTCAGCCAAACCTCAGACAGGAGAACTGAGGGGCCCCAGTGGTTGCAAACCTTTAGGCCACTATTTAAAACTCTCCTGAATATGTTTTGAAATACGAAGCCATTCAATTTTTTTTGCAGTAAATTCTCAAATCCTGTTTATCTGCTTGGTTGTGGAAATCATCAGAAAATGCCTGATTGGGATTCTCCAAACAGCTGCTGGCAGCTGCCATCATCTCCTGCAAAGTTGATATTAGCAAGGAATAATTGAATTTCTTATCTTTTACTACATAATTGCAACATAAAAAAAAAACCTTCCAACACCCTACCTTAAAGGGAGGGGGAGGGCAAGGAAAGGTGCATAATTGAAGAGACAATCCCTGTCTCACACATGTAATGACAAGCTTTATGTGATTTTTATTGCAATAATTACTGTATCCTGCTGATCAAGAATAATTATCATCACCATAGCAACTTCATAAGGAAGGAGTGATTGGGGGTGGGACAGAGTGGAAGGGTTCCTTGAGAGCAGCTTTGACTTGCTCGTCCAGGATGTCTTTGTGCCTCTTTTTGGGTCTTGAAATATTAATGCTCACCCCCCACGTTTGTTTTGGCTTCTGTTTCCAGCAAGGAAATGGGAGCTGTTACATCAGCAGGAAACCCCCAGAGCTGTGGCTGCACTGTAATCCAGGTCCTGCTTTGGCTGAGCTGGGAAGCAGAGCCTGGAGCTGCCCTCACCCCACTGGGGAAGAATAAATGACATTAGTCAATATTATTCAGGGGGTCGGGGGCATTTAGACATTGCTGAATTTTTGCTTGTTGTGCACTTGTGTTAGATGCTTTGGTAATGGCAAACATGCACTTTTATTTATGCAATTGTCCCGTGATTTCTGTTTTGAAACCCTCTCTCTTTGTGATTTCTTGCAAAATTCGTTGCATGCTGGGGTTTTTTTTTAATTTCTTCATTCAGTAGCATTTCACCTGTGCAGAGATGATGTTGTTTCAAAAGCACCCTTCAGATTATTTTAGAATGCAAAATAACATTCTGAGGAACGTACCTGCTGTGTTGAATTTATTCTTCACTTTCCCATTCTTAAGAAAGTTGTGTCTTGAGGTTCATCTCTACCCTGAGAGATCAAAGTGTATTTTGCTTCAGGACTGGCAAAACAGAGCCTGTAACTCTCAGCCAACAGCTGACAAGTGAAGGGAAGGTTGCAGAAGGATTTTTGGAAGCAGCAATGTGCAGTAAGTCTGCAGTAAGAACAGCACAGGTGCTCATGGTCCTTTTTGCTGCCATGAACCTGACTCCAAGCTCCCAGGTCCTGGAACACAGAATATTTTCAGTGGGCCCATTGGAGCATTGTGTGGGTATTGAGTTTTTGCCTTGGTTTGAAGCATCTCTGTCTGCCCAGTCCCTTCTGTCTGCAGTTCCTCTGCTCCTTTCAGGGAATGTCCTCTTTTTCCCACTGACAGAAGTGGGGGGATTGGTGAGGCTTCCCCCAAGTGAGAGCTGGACAGAGGCCCTGGGAGAGATGTCCCCAGGCATGGGAATGTGGTGAAACTCAGAGGAAAGGGGCAGGGCATCTGTATCCACCATTTCTCAGCTGATTTCTTCTCTCCATACATTTTCTCCTTATTCTTCCCTGAGCTCTGGAGAGGCAGCAGCCCAGGGAGTGATGTCAAAAAGAAGGCAGCACTCAAATCCAGGAGCCTTTTAGCACCTCATGTCCACCTGCACTTCCACCAGTGCTGTCACCAGCCCAGCTGCCCATGCTCTGCTCCCAGGGATTTATTTGCGAGTGCTGGGGCTGGGACAGACATTCAGAATTCAGGCTCTTGGCTCTTTTTCTGGCACTCAGTGCCGTGGCCGAGAAATGACTGCTGTGACTGATTCAAAATGATCCTGCTCTCAAATGCTTATTAAAATCTTTCATCTCCCACTCATCTCATTTGCATTGTGCTGCTGCCAAGCTGCTGTGTGGCCTTCAGGGCACTTTAAAAGTAGTATTCCAAAGCTACAAGTAGCTTCCTCCAACAGCTGTTTTCCTCTCAAAATAGAAGCCTGGATCTACTGGGGAAGGCAAGATGAGCCTGGGATGAATTTTTTTTCCTGTTGGGCTCTTATTTGTGTGCACAACATTATCATATGGAAGTTTAGATGCTCTGAAAGTCTTGTAAAACCAAAAAAACCTTCAGTTTGGACAATGCCCTCAAGCACAAGGTGGGATTTTTGGGGAGTCCTGTGCAGGGCCAGGGGTTGGACTTGCTGGAATCACAGGAAGCAGATTCTGGTTTTAGCTACTGTGCCTGACAAATCACTGAAAACTTTGCTTCTGGTTTTTCTAAGTAATGTTTTACCTGATACAGTTTTGAACTGAAATAATTCTTGTTTCTGCACTTTGGGTTTCCTACTTGTTGCTCTAACCACTGGGCAACTAAAATGACAGCAAGAAACATTTGCAGAGTGTGACCAAATATCACATAATTAAGCAATTTGACATTGGAATGCAGAAAACAAAATGTAACAGTAAAAGACTGGTCTAGATTTCATCTGCTCAAAGTAATAATAAAGACATCAGCAGGGAAATCAGTCATGCACATATATTATTTGTGTGCACTTAAGTTGGACAGATAGGATAATGGATGTGGTATATACCAGATGTTACATTTCCTGAAAATAGATATGTTAAAGGAGCTCACAAGTGCTTGTCAATGCCCCTTTCATTACCCCATCAGTCTAAATTTATCCAGTTGAAATAAACATCTTAGTTCGTCTGAACTCGGGATTCACCTTTGAATTCTCTGTGCTACTTCTATGTGCACAGAATAAGAGTTAAAAACCCTGCCGTGCTAGGCTGTGGTGTTTATTAAACCCTCTAACAAATTTCAGAGGTAGGAATTTTCTCCCCGGCTCATTTCAAAGACAGGAGCAGCAGCTAGGTGGGCACAGGGCTGTTTAACCAGAGCCAAGGCTCACATCTGGGTAACAGTTTTGTCTTGTCCATCAGAATATGCAGAAATCACCTCCTCAGCTGCACGTGCAGCCAGAATGGCTGATCCGGGTCAGTCATTTCTGGGGATCCCTGCTGGCAGCACACACGGATCTGCAGCAGTTGGGTTTTCATCGGGGCTGTGTTTTGTTTTGCTGTGGAGCTCACTCTGGGAAATCCCCCCATCTCTTTGGTGCTGGAATGAACCTCCAGGTAAGTTGGTTTTTAGGTGCCTCCAGTGCAGATTTCTCAGTGGAGCAGGGATAGAGGAGCAGCAGGGATGGGCTTTAGCCCTGGCTGGGGTTGGACATCAGGAGGCCAGAGGGTCCCCCTGCCCATTGCAGGTGTGAACATCCTCACCCGAGGGCAGGGCAGGACAGCACCCAACAGGACACCACCAAAATGTGCTGCCTTCTCTGGCCCTGCATGTAAACTGGTTCCACACAGAGAAATTCTCAAAGAAAACTGCACAAAAGGAGGAAATCCATCCTGGAAGGGAGTGTAGAAGGGAAGTCTCCAAAAGGGATTGATTCAGAGAGTAACAAGGCATTCACAAAATTGTATTTTTGAGGAAACTTTGAGTTTTAGAGTCCATTAATAAAGCAGTTGGGTTTAACAGTCTGTAATATAGCAGTGTCTGAGCACTTGAGAGAGGCTTCATCGTGGAACTGTTTGGTCTTTTGTGGAAGCTTAGCATACGCACAAAACATTTGGAATAGTTTTTAGAGATATTTTCTTCAAAAGAAGCCAATAAATTCTGCTGGAAGGACAGCCTATCTTAAGGGTTAAAAGCACTTTCTAGTGCGTGTGATAGTTTACCGAGGTAGTAGTTGGTCACGTTTTCGCAGACAATTTAAAAAAAAAAAAAATTGAAGAAATTAAGTAATTGAAGAAGAAATACCGTGGAGGTGCTCACACCTTCAGCATTCCATGGGAATGGCTGCTCAGGCAGCCAGGGAACAGGGAGCACACCCTGTGTTTGCACAGAGAGCTGCAGAAACAGGGCTGGCTTCAGCTCTGGAAGTTGCTTCTTTACCGAAGTTATTATTTCTGCAAGTTTCAAGCATTCACGTGTTTATCCTCTCTGGTGATCCCCGCCCCGCGGAGCATTGGGGGGACCCTGTTATTTATATGGGCACCAGGTCTGAGCCTGCCCCGGGGCAGGGAAGGGACCCGTGTTCCTGTTGAACGCTGTTTTCAACAGCAGGAATCCCTCAGTAAAAATGCCAGCCAGCAGGGGCAGCACATTTGGGGGGTTTGACCTTGTGAGCAGCGGTGTCCTCAGTTCAGCACTAAAACCTGAGAAGGAGTAGGGTGAGGAATGGGATAAGGAGTGGGATAAGGAATAGCATGAGGAGTAGGGTGAGGAATGGGATAAGGAATAGGATGAGGAATAGCATGAGGAGTGGGAGAAAGAGTGGGATAAGGAATAGAATGAGGAATAGGATGAGGAGTGGGATAAGGAATGGGATAAGGAATAGGATAAGGAATAGGATGAGGAGTGGGATAAGGAGTGGGATAAGGAATAGGATGAGGAATAGGATGAGAAGTGGGATAAGGAATGGGATAAGGAATAGGATGAGGAATAGGATGAGGACTAGGATAAGGAATAGGATGAGGAATGGGATGAAGAATAGGATGAGGAATAGGATGAGGAATAGAGTGAGAAATAGGATAAGGAATGGGATGAGGAATAGGATGAGGAATGGGATGAAGAATAGGATGAGGAATAGGATGAGGAATAGGGTGAGGAATGGGATGAGGAGTGGGATAAGGAATAAGATGAGGAATAGGATGGGGAATAGAGTGATAAATGGGATAAGGAATGGGATGAGGAATATGATGAGGAATAGAGTGAGGAATGGGATAAGGAATGGGATGAGGAATAGGATGAGGTATAGGATGAGGAATAGGATAAGGAATGGGATGAGGAATGGGATGAGGATTAAAGAATAGGATAAGGAATAGGATGAATAGTAGAATGAGGNNGGATGAGGAATAGGAAGAGGACTAGGATAAGGAATAGGATGAGGAATGGGATGAAGAATAGGATGAGGAATAAGATGAGGAATAGGGTGAGGAATGGGATGAGGAATGGGTTGAGGATTAAAGAATAGGATAAGGAATAGGATGAATAGTAGAATGAGGAATAGGTTAAGGAATAGGGTGAAGAACAGGATGAGGACCAGGATAAGGAATGGGATAAGGAATAGGATGAGGAATAGAGTAAGGAATAGGTTAAGGAATGGGATAAGGAATAGGATGAGGAATAGACTGCTGCTGGCATCACCCTGCTGGACAGTGCAGGACTGGGACACTGCTCCATGTGTTTGATGTCTGCAGGGCATTCAGCCCCAGGCCAAGGAGAAGATGCCTCCAGCAGCTCTAACTCTTGATGATGCTGCTCAGGGGGTTTGGGATGCTGAGGAGTACTCCACTGAAATCAGGAATAGGAGCTGAATAAAGGAAGAGTCTGAAAAAGGAAGTACATTTGAGCTGGACAGAGCCTTTGGAGTGTGTGGAATGCACTTGTCAGCAGTTATTTTTGTGCCAATAAGTTAGATAACTGTTACTGTTTACATACCAATTTGCTCTGTTATTGAATAATTCCTGTAGCAACCGGGGCAACAGTTCCATCACATGACAAATTAATTACCCCAGAGATACACATCTCCATAAAGGAGCTTCCTATCATCAGCTTGTGTGGGTGCTTGGAAAATTTAGTACATTTCTTAGCTGGGAGATAGGTCCAGTAAATAAACAAAATTATCCCAGACTTCAGGCTCAGCCACAACCTGTGTGTGGTATAAGAAGTCCTCCCTCTGACTGGACTGGGGTTAGGATCTAGTTTTAAGATCTGCTTAATAAAACCAAGCTTTTGAATTTCTTTTCTGCCTGTTCCATTCACGTAGATCTGAGCAGGAGCCCCCAGGCAGGAGAAAACTTGGCATGGGATGGGCAGGACGAGGTGAGGATTTGTCTTTTAATCCATTACAAAAGCCATGGTACAGGGGTGGAGGAAAGGCAGAGGGACTGCTGAGCTTTGGCTTCTCATGGTGATTCTTAATGGAATAATTGAACCCCCATGCCAGGAAAACTGAACGTGAGTTACTCAACCTTGAAGCATCTCATGGGATGGAGGAATGAGGCTTCCAGAGATCCATGGTCAGGAGATTCCAACCTCCTGAAAGTGCTGGAGATTTTAACTCTGATTCATTTCTACAGCAAAACCCAAAAGTGTGGCATAAATATTTTCATCCTGTTCTGATGGTTTTAGAAGGTTAAAAAAAAAAGCCAAAAACCTGGCAGGAGAGCAGAAGGCTTAGGTCTAAATTGACCTGAGGATATTAATAAAGATCAGTGTTTGTAGCTGGAATAAAATGGACTGTCAGGGTCCAAGTCAGGGTGAGAAGTGTCGCAGTTTTTAGGTCAGGAGATTTAATTTATCTTCATTCTTGGTAGCAATAAATGGTGCACTCTCAGGTGAGGTGGGAAAGACCTGTCAAAAGGGCTTGTGGGTCTCCATTGCTGCTGATCTTTCAGTGGTGGTGCAAGGTCCTCCTCTGAGCTCTGCTAGAAATGCAGGCTGTGGAGCTGAGTGGAAGAACCAGTAAAAATCTGTCACTTCTGCCTGTTAAAGGGCTTTATTCTACTCCCTTCTTCTCCTGCTCAGATTCTGTGAGTGCTGTGTGACCTGTCTGCAGCTCTGGCTGGGCTTGCAGCACCCTGATAAAGAGCTCTGACACACCAGAGATAGGGATCTCCCAGGCTGCCAGAACTTGACTTCAATGTGTCAAAGCCAATTAGCTATCTTCTTACATTAGAGATAAGCTACTTAATAGATCTAAACTTCTTTTTTTTTTTTTTTCCTTCATTTTTGCTCCTCGTGATCATTTTGGGAGTCAAAATCTTTTCTAAAATTAGTGTAAGAACTTCGTAATGATTGAAATCGAGGGCTTTTTGTAGCATGTACAATGCTCAGTGTGGTGGGCTGCTGAAGCTTCTTCACACACGGTAATATTGGTAATATTTTGTCCAAGGGAAGAAAAAATAGGAAAGAGGAAGAAAAAAAGCCAAAATTAAGAGGTTCAAGGTGCTTAATTTTATGGAATCTGTGAAGAAATATGTCTTCAAAATCTTCAGAGCAAAAGAGAGTGGGGAAGCAGCTCTATAATTACTCCAATCAGATAGTATGCCAACAAAAAAGGAACAATTAGTGATGTTTCCCAGGCAGTAGATATTTCTCCTTACCTGAGTGATCTATTGCAGAGATATGTAATTAGGACCCTGTAATAATAGGTTGGGTAACTCCATCCCTGTCAAAAAGGGAAGAAAATCCATCCTATTGATAATTGCAGGTTTCTCTGTGTCTCACTCCTTTCCATCCTCCTTTTCTCCTCATCAGATTCCTTAAACGTGCCGGGGTTTTTGGCTCACCACCCTTTAGTTTGACTCAACAGTCAGGTTTACCTCTTCCACTGCAGCCCAGGACCTGGAGGTGCCCCAAGGTGAGGATTTGCTGCCCTGGGACCAAACGCTGTCCAGTAAATACTGCTGGAACAGCCCCTGTGCACTGCTGGCTGTCATGGGAAGAGGAGCCAGAAGCCCCAGTGGAGCAGGGCAGAGTAATAACATATAACAAAAGAGATTAGGTATTTTTGATCTTTGCCATTCACTTGGGTTTGTTCCAGCATGTTCTTTTAACTGAAAGTGTCATCTGTGAACATGGGAAGTACTTTTCACTCTCCAGAGCAAGTGAGCAAGTCTGTTTTCTCATGCTCCTATAAAAAGTTCTTGTTGAAGAAGATGCAGAGCTGGAGCACCACTAAAATGAAAGTCAGGTTTCCAAAAATGTAAAGAACAAGGGAGACTTCCAAATCCATACCTGTTCCTTGAAAAGATCTATTGCCAATCCAAGACTGTTACAGTGACTTCTGACATAAATTACAAAAAGAACACAAGTTGTATTTGTTATACAAAGAGACAGATAAAAACAGAGATGGGAATTTTATTCACAAGTTCCTCATGGTTTGATTCTCCCTGCTCACCTTGACATTAACATACAGACTGTCAGGATTCCAAAGCCAGGAGCTGTCAGCTCTTCCCAGAGGGGTTTTTACCCCTCTTGCCACATGACCCAGTAGCAGGGATTTTTCTCTGAGAGGGGCTCCATTCCCAGAGAAGCACATCCTTGTGTTGGGCATCTTAAAAAATAGGATTTCAGATAAGCACAGCAGCGGAGACTCAACTAATATCCAGCAGCAAGGTGATCTTCGCTGCCTGAGAGCAGTTTAGGTCTCCCTAAATTTGTTCAAATAAGCAAGCATCATCTTTCAGAAAATTACCTACAGAATTCAATATATATTATTAGAAGACAGATTATATAAACAGTATAATAATGTACCTTTCATCCCCATAATTTCTGTCCCTCCGGTGTTCTGAGATAACTGACTCAAAATGGCCATAACCTGACCCAAATCTTTTAGGAGAGAACCAGGATCTTTGTTCCTGGAGCTATTTCTGCCTCTTTTCCTTTTGTCACTAACACAAATGCAAGCCAAGGGTATTATCCTTCTGAATTCCCAAATTCTTGCTCTGAGTGCAATTCCTTCCATTACTCCCACGATACCAATCTACACTTGCTCTGCTACTGTCAGCAGTGGCTCCCACCCTGGGCCTGCAGAGAGGAGACTTTGCCATCCCCCTTCACAATCCAGACTTTGTTTCTCCCAGCAGGGAATGGCTCATTCCGAGGGGCTGCACTTTCAGGTGTCCTCGCTTTCCCTAGAGAATTTCTGCCTCCTGACAAAACCAGATGGTGGAAATCCATCTGCTGGAAATCCCAGTTCCACCCAGTGACTTTCTGATTGTTGCTCCTCTGGGCACATCCACACATTCAACTCACATAAAAATGAGCCCATTTTGCCCTGAAATCAGCCCATTTTGCCCTGAAATCTTGGCATTACAGGTAGCAGGTTAATTCCAGTGGTTCTTCTTGGCTTGGAGGGTCTTGCACTGACTGTGCCTCCTTAGAGCTCGCCAGTGGAATTCTGGGGGTAGCATTTGGCAATGCAGACAGCATCAGGGAGGGCTGAAAGATCCAGCTGAGCATGAAGAAAGAATAAATTGGTTACAGCTCACTTGAGTGCAGATTGAACTGTCAGCTCCTGGTTACTGTTTGCTCTGCACTGCCTTTTGATTTATTTTTTCCCCCGTGTTTTGGTATAAAAGCCACATTACATGCAGGAAATAATGCCGAGGTATTTCCAGGGAAGATGTTTTGGTAAGAATCTGATCAAGAGTTCCTGTCATAATTTCCTTCATCTTCTAAGCCCTACAAGAACAGTGCTCCAACTAAAACCTGCTGTGGTGAAGTTCTCTTCTGACAAACCATCCTAAGGTTTGGTTCATCCTAACACAATAAAGAGATCTTTAAAAACCCAGAGGACAAGGTATAATCTTGGAGTCCTGGGGAAACACTTTTTAATGCCCCACTGGAGGAAGGTGTTTTTGATAATCTGTTTTCACATCTGATATACAAACAGAAACTGAGCTGGAATCAATTGTGCCTTCCCCATCCCTGGCAGTGCCCAAGGCCAAGCTGGACACTGGGGCTTGGAGCAGCCTGGGACAGTGGGAGGTGTCCCTGCCCATGGCAGGGGGTGGCACTGGATGGGCTTTAAGGTCCTTCCAACCCAACCCACTCCAGGACTCTGTGACTCTCTGTAAAATGGAGCACAGGCATCCAATCTCAGGGGGGCAAGAGGAAAATTGGGTTCCAGCTGAATATGACACTTTACACCCCGCTTTGGTCCTGTAAAGGGTTCGTGTTCACTGGAAGTTTCTAGGGAGAAAAAGAGGAGAGAAATGCCAGCTTTGCAGATGGAGAACTAATGCAGTGGGCATTAACTCTCACTGAGCCAGAGTGGGGTCACAAAGGAAAGTGCAGTTGGTAGGAAGCCACTGTCCCATGGAATCAAAAGGTGTCCTTGGGGTTCCAGTGACAGAAGAGAAGGGAAGCTGGTGTAGGGTCTGCAGGGTCAGCCCTGTCAGGAGCAGCTGAGGGAGCTGGGCTTGGTTAATCTGGAGAAAAGGAGGCTCAGGGGGGACCTTCTCACTCTCTCCAGCTCCCTGACAGGAGGGTGCAGCCAAGGGGAGTCGGGCTCTGCTCCAGTGACAGGATGAGAGGAAATGGCCTCAAACTCCACAAGAGGAAGTTCAGGTTGGGCATCAGGAGGAATTTCTTCATGGAAAGCACTGTCAGGTGTTGGGCAGGGTGGTGATGGTGGACTCCCCATCCCTGGAGGTATCCAAGGACATGCTGGAGGTGGCACCCAGTACCCTGGGCTGCGGGATCAGGCACGGGGTGGACTTGGTGGCCTTGGAGCTCTTTCCCAGCTTTACTGATTGTGTGATTCTGTGGAATCTTCAGCCCTCCCACAGAGGGGGAAGATAAGGAGCCTCCTATGCCCTTGCTGCCCCAAGATTTCTGAAAGGTTGCATTTCCTACACAGTGAGCATATCCTGGGTCCTCTGCCACCACCCAAACCCAGCCCCAAACAGGGTAACCCCACGTGAAACACTCAGTGCTGGGCTGCTGCAGGTGCTCAGGGCCCAGCTAGGGACCTCTGTCAATGCCAAACTCCTTGTTTACACAGAAAAAGAAAACAAATAAAGAAACACTTGCTTGAATCTCCAACTGAACCTCTGAAACAATTAAGTGGAGCTGAGCAAATTCATAAAACAAAGACTAATGACACATCCCCCGCACTGCTTGGCTGTGTGCCCCCATTGACTGACTACTAGAAAGTTCCAGGCGTTAAGTTGGTATTTTTCATTACTTGCCATGAAATATGAGAATTTCTCACCATTCCCTCTGCCTTATTCTTGTAACTAAAGCCACCCATTCATTACAAGAAATCATTATTTATTTCTGTGCAGGGAAGGATCCAGGCTACTTCACAAATTCTAGTGCTGCCTCAGTAGCCTGAGTGCTGCTTTACCATTCACCTTTTCCTCGTGTGTCCCTGAAGATTGTCTGAGCCCAGCAGGAAAGGCCAATCCTGCAGCAATGCACTTGCAGGCAAGAGGAAAACCCCAGCTTTGTTTGCAACAAGTGTTTCATTATTTTTCTCACTGCTTTTCTTTAATTCCAAATGGGGATTGTGTGCGTGCACCAGTTGGGTTTTAGCAAAGCCTGTTGCAGTGTCCACCTTAAATTTTATTCAGACGAACGTGAAACGAAGTTGTGGATATAACCCCGAAGGCAACTACATATGAAGTCATTTATCACCAAAAGAAATGCAAGGAATGTGGAAAATAAAGTTAACGTTCATAGTTGTATTTTCATTTTTTTTAACCTGCAGTGCTAAAGGCATTTCTCTTTGTTCTCTAAGCATTTTCCTTTCTTTTTATTCTTTATTTGTTTGATGCAAAACATTTTAAAGTATCAAAAAGCGACTTGAAACTATTTCTCTAAATGTGAGAAATGTGTAAACCGAAGAACAGAAAGAACCATCCATCTTCCTGATTTCCTCTCACCTTCCCCCAGCCAGAGGTTTTGTTGCTGCCTTGTGATACATCAAAAATAATCTCTGGTGCCAAGGCCCGAATTGCCAGAGCCACTCTGGTTACCTGTTAAGGCATAGGTGCACTTGAAATGGTCAAAATGAGGGAGATGATGGGACAGTGATGCAACTCCTGTGGGATACAGGGACTGCAGCCTGGCACACACAGCTGGCACCCAGCCCAGCAGACTGGAGGGGTTCTTGTAGATGTGTAGTTGTATTATTATTATCATTATTATCATTATCATTATCATTATTATTATTTTATTTTTATTTTTAATTTTATTTTTTATTTTTATTTTTATTTTGAACACAAAAAATGGTAGAATCCCTGCAGGGCAAGGAGGGGTCCTGGGTGGTTTTTTCACGTGGCCTTGCTCACAAGAAGTGCTGCTGTGAGAAGCTGGCTGTCAGTGTGAGCTGCATTCTCCCAGCGTGAGCGTGCCTGGGTGTGCTCCCTCGCTCCCCAATTTCCCTCCTTTAGCCTCCCAAATCCTCGGGGCTGGCAGGAGCAGAGCCGTGGCTGAGTGCTGTGTGCAGAGCTGCCAGGAGCGTGTGCCCGGAGAGGCAGCAGGGATGCAGCGAGATCCACGCCGGGAGGTGCAGTGAGACCCGGCTGAGCGCAGCCTGGAAGGGAGGGAGAGGGGAAAACCTGTGCAGCTGCAGTGGTTGGGTGTGGAACGAGTGTGAGGAAGGCACGGAGCTGCTCTCCGGCAGCCACGGCTCTCCCAGCCGGGCACACGGCTTTTCTGCTCTCCTTTTGCAGCCTGGGTGTGCGAAGCTCCCGCAGCCCGGGGCTGTGTCTGAAGGACAGAAAATGGGTTGTGCAGCCGTGGAGCTGGAGCTCCAAGTCAGAAAGGCCCGGGATTAAGATCGGAAGGAGTAGAGTTTAGCTCCAGCAGGCTGTCTCAAGCAGCCCTGCAGCACCTGCAGCCGGACAGCCAGCCCCGACCGATGCTCACGGCCCGCCCGGCCAGCTGCTCTGCCCTTTGGCAAGTCGGGCTTGGAAATGTGCTCTGCTGCCTGAGCCGGGCCTGGCGGGCTCAGGGGGGGCTCAGGGGGGGCTCAGGCTGTGCTGGGGGCTCGGTTTTTGATGGCCGGGGAGGTGGAGCTGAGGAGCGGGAGGTGCAGGGAGAGCGCGGCGTTGTTTCTGCCCAGCATCGCTCGGTGCGTCTGCAGCAGGAGCCGCAGGGCCGGCGGCTCAGGGAGAGCTCCCGCTGACTGGGTTCCAGGGCAAGCACAGGAAGCTGTAAAGCCAATGGAATGTGAGAGAAATTCATACCTTGGTGAACCGTAAACAGAATCACGGATGATGAAATTTAATCAAAATGTAACGTTGCCTTCGGGATTCAGATCCAGGGTCTTTTGATGATTAGCAGGATTATCAAGTGGAGATGCTCTGTTGAATACCATAATGTTGTAATGTTGCACTCTATGGAACATCAATGCCAGAAATAATTTAACACCTGCACATAAATCATTTTGCAATTATCTTTTGGGAATTATTTTATCTTAATCTTTTTATTTTGTTCCAAATAAAATTAGAGAGGAACACTGAAAGATGACACTAGGTGAAACAGAGGAAGGATAGGAGCACTGTCAGGTTATATAAACTAAGCTAAATGTCTGTTTTCTATTATTTAATTTTTAGATTGACGTGCAGCTTTGGCTAAAGACTGTAAAACAGAATGGGTTTGTGTGTATGTACATATAGTTAATTAAATGAAGCTTTAACACAGCCAGATTGAAAATATAAGTACTGTGCTCCTTAGCATTAACAACAGTGATATTAAGGCTGAAAAACCTTGAGCCTGCTGATCCTCCTTTCCCTAAAGCAAAACAGCCACCTAAGTTTGGGACTTAAAAGATTATCAGTCAGAAGTTACAAAAACTGTTCTCTGATCAGGGGACAGAAAAGAGACAAAGTTAATTCTTCCTCACTTTGGGGGAGCTGGGGGGTACAAACCTCTGAGCAGTCAGAGAGGAAAAGTGCCCCAGGTAACTCCCAGAGTGGTGCTGGGTGAGTCCCTGGGGTTAATGGAAGCTGGGGCTAAATCCCATCAATCCTTGGAAAGCCTCACCCACCCCCCACGCTGGGAGGATGCAGTGGTGGGCTCTGTCTGCAGAGCAAAATGAGACAGAAATAAATGATCACGTTTGGCTGCACTGGGATTGTGTTCCAGCCTCTGACCAGCTTTGTCTCAGCAGTGTCTGGAAAGGGAATCCTTGAGAAACCCTTTTGCCAACAACTTTGCTTTCTGCTCTGGATCATCACTGGGGAGCAGAACCTCCCATGTGTAACAGTGGCAGCAATGACAAGCAAACCGTGGCAGCAACAATGTGGGTGTCACTTTATTTTAGGCCAAAAGAGTGACAAAATTCCTCACTCAGGCTGCCAGTAACCAGTGGGCCAAGCTCTGCCCCAACAGATTTCATGTGAGTTCCTGCAAACACACGAAATACCAGCAACTGGCTCTTATTTTTATACAAATCCCTGTGGTTTTCTGGAGCTGTTTGTCACAGGAAAGGTTTGCCCTGGGTGCAGGAGGGAATGTGAGCAGCCTGTGCACAGGGAAGGGGACCAGCTCACCTTCCTGTCTGCCAGCAGGAGCTAAAAAACTGAGCCCTGGGAGATTCTTTTAAAAAAGAAAAAGAAAAAAAAAGTTCACTGGCCTATTTACTAATTTTCAAATAGTGGGAGGGTGAAGTTAAACAAGTAATTTAGGAAATACTGTGAGCTTTTTGGGTGAGAGTTCCCTGTGGAGGTGACAAGGAGTAGCCTTCAGTGAGTAAAACTGCATTTATCTCAAGACTGTGTTCCTGGTCAAAATTTGAGCAAAGTTAGAAATCCTCTAAGGTGGAAATAACTGTGCCATTTCAGTGTGATTCAAGGATTTATTACATCATTTTTCCTCCCCAGTACATTTTCATACCTGTGTGTCCCTTCCAGCTCAGGATGTGCTCTGGTTCTGTGATTCATCCAAATGCCCCCGTCTTGTCTGAGGAGAATTCAATATTTCTGCCCATGAGAAAACCTTAAATTGAGACATTTCAGTGGGTCTGAGCTTGGAGGGAGAGATTTTTGGCAGTGAAAGGGAAGGCAAGTTTTGGTGTTTTCCAGGCTGGACAGTGTTTTGTTTAGAGAACACAACACTTAGAGAACTTTAGAGAACACTTCACTTTCTCTGCTGGGTCTGTGCAGAAGGCCCTGGCAAAGCCAAACACTAAGCAACCAAATTTTCCAAAATGCAGAAGAATTTGTGAAATAAAGATAAGCAATGAAATGGACTGAACAAAAAAAAACTTTGGTGTTTTGGTTTGGCTTTTTGGGCTTTTATGTATATCTCTTTATTTTTAAAGTTGCAATAATACATGTGCACAGGAATGCTGTTAAAAATTCTGGCATCTTTTATCTCAATTTCTGATTGATTTTCCAATCAAGTGATCTTAAATAACATTCCCTTTATTTAATTATTATGCAATTGTTTGCAATTATTAGGGCATTTGATCACCAAGGCTGAGCAGGTTTCAGCTGCTTGGCTTTGCAGGAATCACTTTCAAATCTATTTAGATACAAACATTGATGTTCCTGCATCTTCAAACCTGGAGAAAGGTTAAAAATAAAGATATGGTGACCTCCTTATATAGAAAATTGAATGTACCCCTGGTTTCCTTTAAAGTTCTTTGCCTTCACTGTGTAACACAATGTATGGGGCAGTAATATTCAATGTGAAAATGGGGGAGAATGTTTTAATAAGGCCCATAATAGTGATTCTCCCTGATCAGTTACAGATTTTAAGATGAAGAAGGCAACATGAACCCAACCACTATTAACATAAGTAATGCAAACCTCTGATCAGGGGTGGAATCTTCGTGCCACACTCACTCTAAAGTAAGAGCACAGAAAAGCCTTTGTAATTTGAAATGGAAATTAAACCAAGAGAAAGATGCTCTATACCCAGGGGATTTCCTCACAGCACCAGTGCAGGAATTAAGAGGTTGCTCCAGTTTTTTTCTGCATCTGGGACTCTGACAATGTCTTAGTTTGCTGCCACAGTGTCTGCACTGGAATCCCAGGATGGCCTTCCCTGTGCAGATTTGGTTTCCCCACCGTTGTCTACGTTCCCACTAAATCTGAGAGGATGGGAAAGTGGTGGTGGAAGTTTGAGCGATCTGACTGAGCTCTGAAATATCTCTGAACAGTCCTTGGGGAAGGGACTTCAGAGCAGAACTCTGTTATCAGCCTGAGTGTCTGGATCAGAGTCGTAGGTGAGCTGTGGTCGCTTCTGAAGGTGTTCTGTGAGGTTCGGGGTGCTTTGGGTTTTGCTGGAAGTTATAGGAAGTCACTCTGAAGCTTTCCATGGAGATGATGTTCCTGTAGCTGTGATCTTTCATTAAAATCAGCAGGTAGGGAGGCTCTGGGGCCGTTTTTTTTGGTGAGATTGTTATCCCAGGATGGATATTCCAGTGTATTTATTGCTGCAGCAACACTTGTGACACACAAACCAACATTCAGTGCAGAGGGGAGATTCTCAGCACTTGTTTTGATGTCATTGACTTGAACATGCTGGTTATTCTTCTTGAAAAGATGGAAATGGAGGCTTAGGAATATCACTCTGGGAATGCTGACCAAGAAGGATGCTAGGAGAGGTGAAAGCAGAGCTGGCTGTGCCTGGTTGTGCTGCCAGCCCTGGCTCTGGGGAGCAGCCCAGGCTGCTCTCCCTGTGCTCCCTGCAGCGTGCCCGAGCCAGCAGGGCAGCTCTCCACATTCCAGCCCTGCCAGAGATGTGCCTGGGCAGCACTGGAGTGTGTTTGCTCTGATTTAGCAGCTATGTGAGGCAGCAGCAGAGCTGTGGAGAGCCCTGCAGGGCTGGGCTGCTGGACACAGAGGAGATGGGTGGCCCTAATTCACCATCCTGGGCATGGAGGTGTCAGTTCAGCCTTCCTACAAAACCCACTGGGGCTCACCAGAGAGGAGAGTCGTGCTCTGGGGCTGCTACTCTGTCCCCCTGCACATCTGCCCAAGTTCTTCCCTGCTCTATTAACAGACAGTGTCTTCTGTTAATCCACCCCCCAGCCTCCAGCCCAGGAATTTTTGGTGGGGAAGTAAAAGGGAGAAGGGAAAAGATGGTGTAGAACAATCACTGCATGGACTGAAAGCTTTAAAACTAATAATGATCCTGTCCCTGTGGTATCTGATAGCCAGAAAAAAAAACTCTGCCAGAGCCCACACGGGCCAGGAAGGGCAGCTATGAAATCTCTCTCTCTGGGCTTTGGGTTTTCACATGTATTTGGTTTGAGGCAAGTGGGTACATGAAAAGAACCACAGAAAGTTGTATTTCGTGGTCAGGATATGTTAGGTTCTTGAATCATTAACATTAAAGACATTTTGAAGTGTTAGCTCCTAACTTAAGGAAAGGTTTAAGTAGATTGCACGTAAAATATTCCCATGTTTATTCTGCAGTGAAGTGTTGCCTCACTCGACTGTAAAAATGCACTTTTGAAACAGAAAGTTAAACTGAACTCATTTATCATATCTCTGAAGGTGGGTGGCATTTCTTTCTCTCTCTTTTCCTGGGAGAAAGCAGAAGGAAAAGCCCTGATTGCAGGTTAAACCGTGTGTCTCCTCTAACTGCTGCACCAAAGTGTTCCTCACGTGCTTAATGCATTAACTTTGAATCCAAAGCCTGGAGGTTCAGCTCTGTGTGCCTTGAAATGAAAGCACACTCTGGTGATGAAGAAGGCATTTGCCTTCAGGTTGGGAAAAATTGCAGCTCACGTCATCTCGGTGTGATTAGAGCTGGAGTGTTCTGCTGACCTGGGGACGTGCAGGAACAGGCACAGGCACAATCAGTTCATTCTCTGGCTCTGCAGAATGTGGCTGCAGCAAGGTGAAAATCCCTCCAACAAGAGGAATAAGGATCAGAGCTATTAGGAAAGCAAAGGATAAAAATATTTGGGAGTGTCATTACAGTGCTTACAGTGCTCAGAGTATGGGGCATGTGCAGTGGCAGAGAAACAGAGTATTCTGAATCAATATAAAATTAAAGGTCAGTTTTGAGAGTGAGGCTCAGTTTAAGGGAATTATACCATGTGTACAGGTTTGCAGAGTTTGCACTTCAAGTAAGCAGTGTAAGTCTGAAAAATCAGGTTATAAAAAAAATTTCCATCTATTTCTGCAGAAATTCTATCCTAGCACCAATTACTGAGGTCAGTCAGTAGTGGTAACACCTTGGCCCTCTACCTGGTCAGGCTAATTAGCAAAGTGATAACACTGTGATGTTTCCACAGTAAAACTGAATCCTTGTGATAGTTTCTAGTCCTGATTCCATATTGATATACTACTCATCCATTTTCTGTTCCCTCCCCTTTCTTTCCTTCACAGTAATTTCTAGAAGGACTCCACATCCCTGGAAATGTCCCAGGCCAGGTTGGACAGTGCTTGGAGCAGCCTGGGACAGTGGGAGGTGTCCCTGCCCACAGACTGGATGGGCTTTAAGGTCCCTCCAACCCAACCCATTCTGGGATTGATGATAAATATTTGCACTTGTGGATTGCCTGGTTAGTGTTTGCAAAGGCACAAGTGGGCTGAGGTAATTAGCAGTAATTTAGCTTGGCCTCAAACTCAAGCCTAGCAATACAGTTGGAGAGATGAAAAAGAACTAATGAATCTTCTGTGAGGAATAATATCACAAACAAGCAGGATCCTGAAGTTTGAGACTCCAAAAATTCCCTGTAGAGGGAATCTTCACTGTAGCAAATAAGGTTTTATTTAGAGAAAAATGCAAGATTAGCTGAGTAGTGCTCCTGTAGCAACTGGGGGGAGAAATACCTAATAAATACCTAATATAATACTTAATTGAAAGTTCTGGGGTTGATTTCCATGGAAAATGCATTTGTAAATCACACTGTGGACAACGTTGTCATTAAAATCTGTCTCATCTGTCTTTCCTTTCCTTGTTGCCCAGCTGGACTTGCAGAGCAGTGTGTGGAGCTCCAGAGGGAGGGTTGGGATTACACCTTTGCATCAGGGCTGGGTACACAGAACCCTGAGAGAGAGCATCTGCCAAGCTCCAGAGCTCTTCACTTACAAAACTGAAAGTAACTAAAATTGTTTACTCAAAGGAAAAGGCTGATGACATCAATCTTGAGAAAGAAAACATCATTTTTTATTAGCTCCCCAAACAAAATAGAATCAAAAATTGACTAGAATGAGAAACCAAGCAGAATCAAAAACTGAGTAGAAATATCTCACAATATTAAATGGAAATATTTTAAAAGAAAGAGCAATCCCTCCTGAAAGCTTTATAAATTCTCATCCATGGTAGAACTTCATTGCTAGCATCCCTTTCTATATTTTTTTCTTTTTTATTACTTTTCTAACAAGCTCTGAAGACCCCAAATGCTTCTCTTCTCAGCATTTTACTTCATGACATAATTTTCATTAAATAAATCTGAGCCAGTGCAGCCTTTCAGCCTTGATGTGACCACAAAGACAAAAAAAACCCCACAAATATATAAGAAAATATTTCCAGCATTCAACTAGAACAGGCATAGACCATCAGATGCCTCCCTCTCTGGCTGGCCTTCAGGCACTCGTGCTTCCAGGCCATATTCATTTCCACAGCCAGATTTTTGCCCTCTGCTTTGAGGTTTCTATCCTCCAGAATTCCTGAACCCTTTCCAAAAGCTCCAGCCCCTCCCCAGACAGAGCTCTCTCTCCTGGGCAGGTCTGCCAGCTCTCCTGACAGGTTTGTGCAGCCCTGTTGTAATCCAGGAGTGAATTCTGCAGCTCTGCCCTGCCCTGTGGGGCTGCTCCGTTGGTCCCCAGCTCAGTCAGCCAGGTCCTGGTCACTGCACACAGAGGACACTCACTGCTTTCCAGGTTGTCTAAAATTATATTAAATACTGCCTTTGGAAGGTGCCTGGCCTCCTCACTCCATTTCCAATAAACCAGTGTATCTCCCCCTAAAAGCCTGGCCCTTCCTGGCCCTCAGCTCACTGGCAGTGCTGCTGTGTCTGTTCTCTGGGTTTATTTCAGCAGCATTTGCTCAGCTCTTGCTCTTAGCAGCTTCAGAACACCTTCCAGGAGAGCTGTGCACAGCTAGCTTTGGGTAGACATGCAAAAATAAAAATGTTCTTCTGCTTTGTCTTCACTGGGACTGTGCAATGGGTGATGGACATCAAATGAGGAAACCAATACCTTTAATATGATCCAATAAAGGGATAAAATTAATGTTTTCTTCTGCTAATAAGAAATACCAGATGCAGAGATTGCTCTTCCAGACTTTTTGTTTGTTTGTTTGTTTGTTTTTATTACTTATCCAAAAGCCTTTAAAGTGCTGCCTATTATTTTTTCTCCAGTTCAGCCCCACAGAACTCCTTCACCCAGTGATTGTTGCTGGTCCCATGGGATGCAGCAGCATCCTGTGGCACAGACCCCCCTGCTGAAGGGCCACGTTTCCTGGTGCACATTTCCACCAGCACAGGGCATGGGAATAGTGGCAGCTATCTGTAAAAATTGGGGGCAAAATAAGTCCCATAAATGTGGAATCTTTCTATTACTTTTGACCAGTAAAAGTACACCAGGGAGAACCTGAGGTATAAACCCTGTTTCTATAAAATATTCCTGTGCATTCCTACAGAGTTTTTGTGCACTGTAAAGGTTAATGGCAGATCTCTGTCTGCTGGGTTGGAGACCATAAATGAGCTGAAGAGTTAAATAGCAGAGTGGAGGGGAGAAGGGGGGTTTTGGTGGCCTCAAATGAGAATTGAAGGGCAGAGTGGAGGGGTTTTGGTGGCCTCTCCCTGGTTCCACACAGATAACCCAAGGTGCTCAGGTGGGACTGGCAGTGATTATTCTGCCAGCCTTTGCCATAAGAAGTGGTTTTTGTCCTGGAGAAAATGATGCTCTGCCCCCATTTCAGACAAATACAAAAAATTGCCAGCAGGTGGCACGCAAAGGGTACGATTTCCCAGGGCTTTTTGCCTTGGTTGGGGTTTTCCCTTCACAGCAAAATAAAATGGGAATAGGAATTTAAGGGATGGTGCCTGGAGAGGCGCCCTGAAGGACCGGTGGCTGCTGTGCACTGTGAATGACAGCCCTGCCCTCCTCCT